>MJUU01007966.1:147775-172664 GCA_002080025.1 Modiolus philippinarum
TTATGTAAGCTTTTGGGGTGATATTGACGTCTCAGGTTGCTTCGTATATGTTATCGAGCACTTGACAGCTATGTATCGTAAAATATTCGCCCGTGAGTCAGAATATGAAGTACGGTGGCAAGTGAGCGTAACGAACGAGCTCCAAGCTTTATATTCTGGCGATATAGATTCTCTTTGAAATTCAGAAAATTCCAAAAGCTGGATTCAAAGTTTGTTTAAATTAAATAATAGGAAATGATGGTTTTAAGAGAATTTTCAAACGGAATTGTCAGGGGCCAAAGTTAGTTGACTGCCTTTGAATAATGTAAGGGAGATAACTCTTTAAAATCAATGAGGCGTTTGAAACAGTAAGATTAATCGATGCCTTTTAAGCATTGATGTGAAAAAAATTAAAATCATCTATGTTACCTAAAGGCTTACAATGTGTAGATAAAAATGGTTAAAACAAACATATGACTTATTTTAAGGAGTTATGTCCCTTAACCTAGGTCTACCTCCTTAAACAATTAGAAATTGAATTTTGAAATTGAAGTTGTTCAGAATTATGTTGAGTACAATGAAATTGCTAAGATATAAGATTGATTTCTTAAATTAAGAAACTTATTAGTCTTTTATGTTTTCTGGAAACGTACCGAAGTTCAAATTCTGAATCCTTATGGATGATTTTAATTTCCCATTGTGAAATTTCCTTTTCATAGCAGCAATATACCTACCTCTCCAGACTATGGAGTGTACATTTCAGTTGATTCGTTACTCCCGAGCGTGTAGTTTGTACATTGATTTTTTAACAGAGCAAAAACACTGTCCCAAAAGCTGATTCGTCAGGGAATTGTTCAACCTATGTTAATTTCATCCCTCAAGAATTCTATGGCCGCCACAATAACATCATTGAAAGATATGACGTGTCAATATCCCAAATGAAAGTGGACATTTTCAGCTTTCCGGATTTGACCACCGACTTTGACATTTTCCTGGATTGACTCACTCACAGTGTGACGGGTGCTGTTAACAGAGCAGGACATGCTTACCCTTCCGGAGCACCTGATGTCATTTTCAGTTTCACTGGAGTTCACACTGTGAGTGCCTTTATTTTGAATGATTTCTATTTCTGTGCTGTGTACCTGTCTAACGTCATTGTTTTCTGTGTCTAACGTCCTTGTTTTCTGTGTTCTCGTTTTGGCCATGTCTCTGGACTTCGATTTTTGTAAATTTCACTTCTTTTTTCCTTTGGTATTCTACTGCCGTTGTTACAAAGTATAGCCAATATTTCAAAAGCAACATCAGATTCCTCATTCAAAAAAACAAGATCAGCGTTGCATCCCACATTTGTTAAACAAATTAAGGCCTCTTAATTGAGCCCAGGCCAATATAAAAAATCCAAACGTTTATTGTGAATCTGCAGCATATTTGCACAATCATTTTCTATGCTGTAAATTGTATGTTTATCACTGTTTGAACAATGGATTGAGGCATTATATTGCTAATCACAGTTTCAACTTCATTTATATCGATGTTATTTCACTCATCAATTCCATATTAAAGAATTAGCTTCATCTTATTTACCCAGTAGAACTCGAGAAAAAAGAGAAAGCTGATCCACTATCATCAGCATCCTTCCTGGGCTTTTACCTCTATACTGGTAAATTAGGAAGTCTGACCATTAAAACTTTCCAATAAGGTGCCTTTTCAAATGCATTTCCAAGCATATTTGCTCGTCGTGCCTATCGTATGTAAAGTATTTTTTGGTCAGCTAAGCAAAATTCAATAAACTTATTCAATTGTCTTTCAGACGATCACAATAATTTCATAAATCGTTACGTTTCAATTTTTGCAAAAAAAAGTTGCATTGTGTGAGATGAAAACACTGATTATGAATGAATCGCGGTCCGAACTCTGATTCAAGATTCTTTTTTTTACTCTATACTGGAATGATCATTTCTTGAAGTGTCTACGACCTTTCAATATAAATTGCCGTTGAGTTGCTTTCGGACATTACCGCAATGAAAGGGGAGGCTGCTATGCCATAAAACCTGTTTAACCCACAATTTCTTTGGAAATGCCAGTGCCAAGTCAGGATCATCTCGGTCGATAATTTTTTTCTGTGGTTTCTAAAAAAATGTCTTTTTGTCTCATGGACTTCGGCGCTTGGCAACTCTGTTCGGTAATTTTGTTATTACCCTTATTTAAAAAGTTACCTTTTATGGTAGGATGACAAGCGGCTAGGAGCAAATCAAGCTTACCTTTTATCTCTGTATTGCACTATTTAGAAGCACAAAGCACAACAGCAGTAGAAGGCACATCTTGTATAAAAAGATTTAAGAAAAAGGTCAAATGAAAAAATCTCAATGTTTCTATTAGTGAGATCGAAAGACCTTGGTTTTTTTTTAGCCTTAATGAGTCTCTGAAGAAATTCAATCTCGTAGAAGTATAAGAATAAGTCAGCGTTCGGAGAATTAGAAACTCATCAAAATAGTTAAAAATTGAGAGTTCGTGCTCGTCTAGATTATATATCTTATAGAAATTAATACATGAACCAGAAGATACACGAAGGGAAAATTAATTCTCTGAATTCATTAGATATGATAATCAATGTTTTAGATAACAAATATTTCGGTAGATGGCGACCTTCACTGGAACGTCAGCAATACATTAAAAGTGTCCAAATAACAGAAATAAAATAAAGTCAAACATAAAGTATTTTACAGCAAAGGGAAGATGGGAAAACACATTTGGTCTCCGGATTTACGAAACGTTTGTTTATCGCTGCGTGAATGAAGGATGGGAACGTTATTAATGATCACGTTCCATCAAGTTAAAACGAGCAAAATGAAATCAGGCAATATCAATACCTAAGCTGTAATTTTGAAGAAAATTTATCTTCTTTTTGCGTTAATTACGGCAATGGCGGGTAAATTTGATCAAATAATTGTTCACATATCAGCATACAAAGGTCTATCTACCATGCAACTTTGAAACTTTGTTATAGCCTCTTTATTGTACAAATATTCTAACATCCGTAGGTTTACTGTACAGGTTCCTAAAATTTAAAAAAAAAACAGTATTTCAGTAAACACCTACAATGGCCGAAGACTACAATCGCATGCCACAATTCACAAGCGAATTCCACTAGAAAAACTAATAATAAAGACAAGAAAAAAAAACATGAATAACGATAGGAACTCGGGAAAGCTGGACTTGGTATCGACACTAACAAAAGCCATTGGTAGGATGAAATAAAAAATACCGAAGTCATTGTTAATTTATTTCAAACAGTGTTTAAGGGTACTTAAACCTCCCCTTTCTCTATCCCGTTTCCCTACAGTATAACAAACATACGAATTTAAACCACTACATGTAGACTACTAACTCTATGACCACTATCTTGGAAAAGAAAAGCATATGACAAAACGTAGAAAGATGGGTCAAAGGGTGCTCGCCGCTAACCTGCCAGCTGGTTCATAGAACCTAGTCTGCTAGTGAAACACTGCCGCATTACGGAAGAAAAATAAAACTCAAAACTCCTCGAAGGGTCTTATGAAGAGTCATGTATTTCAGTAGACATCGGCAGTAACAGTAAGAGACCAGCAGACTAGGCTCATTTAGCTAGCCGGCAGTTTAGCGGCGAGCATTCCTTGGCCAATTTTTCTAAATTACGTTTTGTAGTATTCTTTCCTTTTCAAGATTATGGTCTTGGAGTTAGTGGTCTTTCTGTATTGGGTTTTAATTGTAAGTTTATTATACTATAGTGAAACGGGATAGAGAAAGGGGCGGTTTCGGTACTCATAAACCAGTTTAACCCTACCGCTAGTTGTTGCTAGCGCTGGCACCAAGTCCGGCTATACCGAGTTCCTATCGTTGTCTATGTTTATCTTCTGTCATTTTATTGTTTTTCTTGTGCAGTTCCCTGGTTGATTTTGGCATGCGATTGTAAAGTTCTGCCATTGTAAGTGTTTCCTTCGCTAATATGGTTCAACTAATTGTTTATAAATTTCATATTTTCCGCATTTTGCAATATTAAGGATGACAAAAAAAAAAACGAAGTTACTGTAATTCTTTATGCATATTGTCATTCGGCATGTAAAGTAAGTGAGAACCGAACTGTCAATCTAAAACGAATTATCCAAGGACAATGGCAACATCGGAAAGCATAGGCATGCCATGAGTACGGTAAAGGAAAGAAACACAAATACAAAGATGATCGACACGAACCAAATGAAAAACCATTTAAACGATCAGTCGCACCGGTAGAGTAAGCTTTTCCTGCTTCTTCTTAGACACCCGCCTTGTTGAACATGTCATATCCGATAGAGAAAACAACGATTACGCTTTTAAAGAAAAGATCAGTTGTCATCTGGGAAACAGATATCCCATAGCGGGCCATCAAATAGTGGGTCGACCGTAAAATTTCTGGAGTGACGACTTGAAATTATGGGAAAAATATCCTTATTTAAGTATGCTATTTGTGAGCAACCGCGTCTTCCATGGAAGTCACTGTATTGAACGAAGGCCCTTAAAGAGCGGTTGAGCTGGGAGATGTAAACTCCATATGCCAGTGTTGTTGGAATGTTGCTACAAAGAAAATGTATGATGACTACTTATGTCTTTTCAGTGCATATTAAATCAAAATATTTAGCAGACCAAAAACTGAAAGTTTGACACTGAAGTCCTCCCTTTTTCAGACCGAGAAGATCATTTTCGCAAATTTTGAGATGTAAACCCCAAAAAAGTATGAGCCGAGTAGTTTCTGGTTTTTAACCTAATTCTAGACGATATATTAGCAAAATATGCGTTACTAATGAAAAAAAATCATCAAGGTCTCTATTAAGTAGATTGAAGTTTCTGGTATCTTTTATTTAATGAGCTCTTACACGCGTCATGGAAGAAATTTAGCATCGTAGTAGTAAAGACCAAGTTGCAACGGGAGAAGCAGAAGCTTGAAGTCATAGTTTGAGAGTTCGAGCTCTTCTCGATTATATATCCTATAGAAATTAATATACTTTATATTAAAGAAAATACATGTAAAAGAAAAATGTGCAATTTTACCTAGATGTTACAATTTATATCTTGGCAGATGGTGACTATCGCTTGAACGTCAGCAACACTTTAAGAAGTATCAAAACAGAAATATGTTGAAATGTGTTTATGCAAGAGGGCTTGTATAAGCTTTACCTGTTTCCCAATCCTTTTTAATGATAAAATAAGCTTGAATCAACAGAGATAAATTAAAATCAAACGTTGTTTACTTTTATACAGCAAACGGAATGTATAATAACTTGGATCGAATACCGATGAACGAGAAGTTTGTTTATCTTTGCTTGAATAAAGGATATTCAAAAGTGTTTTTTTTTTGGGGGGGGGGGGGGGTTAAATTTTCAATATATGCGTTTAAAGTCAAGGACTATCAAAGTTAAAGTTATATGATGTAATATTATCGAGATCTTCTTTCAACTGAGGAATTTGACCATTACAATTTGAGTGACATGCAAAACTGCATTTCAATTTTAATGTCGCAGATAAGGCACTATTTCGATGATTTACATCTCGTCAGTAAAACTTGAATATTAAGACTGGAAAATCCGGCCGAATTATACTTGCTCGGAAGTGTAAGACTGTAGATGGGTTGCCCTGCAGTTGATGGATCTCACTGGAGCAGTCAGGACAAAATATCAAACGTACTATATCAAATGTCTACTTTACTCGAAGAAAAAAAATCAAATAAATTAGTGCTGAGGATACATAAACCAAAACACCAAGCATGTGTTCACCTGTCGCAAACAAGAGTTTGAAAAACACACAGAGTCATCAATTGTGTAAATATCGGGGATCGGGGTTTTATATATTATATATATATATTGCAATTCGGTATTAGAAAATGATTTTACTGCATTCGGAGGTCAGATCATCTTTTCCATCCTCATAAAACCCTCAATCTTGATAAGAATCAATATAGAGAATACAGAAGGAAACATTTACAATGGCCGGAAACAACAATCGCATGCTACAATCCACAAGGGAACAGCAAAAGAAAAACAAAAATAAGACAAAAGACAAACCTAGAAAACAATAGGAAATCGGGATTGCCGGACCTGGTACCAGCACTAGCAAGAGCTAGCGCTAGGTTCAAACCAGTTTCTTTATCTCGTTTTTCTATAGTAAAATAAAAATACAAATAAAACTCAGGTAGACTACTAACTCTAAGACCACGACCTTTAGAAGCAAAGAATAAGACAAAACGTCATTTAGAAAGATGGATCAAAGGGTGCTCGCCGCTAAACTGTTGGCATATCCAAGGAGCCTGGTCTGCTGGTAAAACACAGCTACGATAAATACACATAGCTAAAGACATATAGCTACGATATATACTGAACAAAAGAAAAAACGCATAATTTGAAAATTTATACATATATGTAGATTTTGGGCATATCGCTTAGTACTTGAGAAGTAACGTACAGGACGCTACAGAGACCGATTAAAGATGAATTTGAAAAAAAAAATCCTTCTATCAACCAACAATGCTATTTTGCATGCGCTTGCCTAAACCATAAGTCAAAAATAAATAAGCTGTTGGATAAATATTGTCTACTAAAACAGTTCACAAACCAATTTTTCAATAATTTAAAATCAACTTCTCAAAACATTTTCCACAATTCACTGTAAATGAGTACAAATAGTACTCATTTGTATTTCAACCCAACAGAAATGCTCAACAATAATCACGAATAATTGGTATTCACATATTAAAATGAAAAATGGGTTTTCTCACGTCCCAATATTTGAATAAATGCAAGCGGTCGCGTTTACGTATCATTTATTGGACTGTACCCGTATTTCACATTTACAAAAAGCCATACAAGCTCCAAATGAGGTAAAAGACAACCTTATCAGTTCAACGGTCCATTAATCACCGATTATGCTGACCCTTCCGGAACGCCTTATAATACTTCAAGTTTTTGTACGGTTCGCAATGCTATTTCTTTACCTTTGTGGCGTTCTTGTTCGTTAATTTATTAGCTCTGTCTTTGCCCTGCTAACGCTTTTCGTGTAGGTTATGAATTGAAGTGATTCTTAATTTTGGAATTTTTCCCTTTATTCTTTTTTGCTGAGTATTCGTTTGCCGATTTATCTTGAAGATGACATAATCACTGTCGTATACGTGTGCAGGATTGGACAAAACAAGATGGTGGACAATATTTTTCGAAAACGGGTAGGCATGAAGAAATGTTCATTTTCTTTATGTATACGATGTTCTTTGAATAAAATAAAATACTCTTGCGATCAAGAAGGTCTTGTTCAGTTTATTGTCTGTTTATGACATCGCTAGTCTGTACATTTGAATGTTACTTTTTCGATGATGCACCATGGCATCTCTGCAATTTAGTTTGAAGCGGGTGACGAAGGGTATTTTTCTCTTTTCACATATTTTAAGACCCCCGATTGTTGGGGAAAGGAACCTAGATTAAATCTTTATATCAAGCTGTATTCATTCTGGCCAGATTTGCTTATCTATGTGTCATATTTACATAAATATCCCAAGTTAAATATTTGTTTATGTGCAGGATCGGACTTGTTACTTTTTTACCATAATTGTGCAAGATTGGAGATAGATTTTGGTTCAGGATTTGAATTAACAGACCGGTCATAATTTGAAAAAAAACTCTGGTTCCTTTTAGTTGCATTAATAGTGGAACTTCAATACAAAGTTATGTACTGTTTCTTCAAAGAAACGTAGCTTTTGGTATGCGACGGACCAAGCCCGTCTATGAATAGAAAACAGGTTTGTAACACCCTCTATTAGCTGCGCTAGTACTCCTTTAGCAGTTAGATGGTAGATCCCTGTTCTGTCGTCCTAGGGGTACTGGTATCGAATCCCGGTCTGGCTACAGGTGAATTTTGTAATTAAATTCATGCTCTCCGGCTACAGGTTTAGTCTGTTGTCTGTCACGCTTAGGACCTTGACCATTTTTGACCGGGATTTATGATGCCTAAAGGAAAGGGAATGTTAGCATATAAAAATAATGCAATTTGTACGTATGTATATAGCACAACTTTGACCTTTGATCATAATGACCGGTTGCATTTTGGTTATTTAACCTGGCATAGTATGCCGTGTTGAAAAATCATATCACTTAGCCTCGCCGTGACCTGTTACCTTTTTGAAATATAAGCTTATCAATCTGTCTGTGAAATAATGGTTTTTTCCAATATCACTTAGATTTTCTAAAGATAGATAGATGTATTAACCCCATATTGGTGATGTGTTGCTTACTAAAATCCACTCAATTACCATGAAAGCAACCAGTAAAATATATGGCAAGTAACATCTTGTCTACTTTGTTTCCGGAACACTGGCAAGTGCCTGCTTCATAGATCGATGGTATGCTTTTAGCAATGTAACCCCTGTCTCTATCTCAAAATTTATTATTGTAAGAACCCGTTCACTTCATCCTAGGCAAACAGTCATTATAATACAAAAGCACATGGGCTTATCTACTATGTAAGTGAATATTTTAAGGGAAAGACCCGATGGGAAAAAAAGGGGAAAATTCAAAACTGCGTAGCTTCTTTGAAAAGTTGTGGGAAGGGGTGGTAGCCGACAGCTCTGTATTCAATGCTGACTATAAAAACATCCGTAATCAGTGAATAAATAAACAACACTGTGGAATTCCGGTAGACTTTTTAATTTGGTTTTAAACGTATTCGTGAGTGTTTTGGGTGTAGCTGGCCTTTGATAACTGGAATTCAAAGTAACATTCTAAAATTAAGACATGTTTCTATTATACATCACTAAATAAAAATGGTCCAATAGTTTTGACAATCGACCACTCCCAATATTGTCCATTTCATCACATAACAAATTATTTTTAGAAAGTGTTTTTCTTTAAAAAAAAATACGGAAAATCGTACAGTGCAGTGAAGCTTTTAGTACATTAGGATATTTGTTAACTTATTTGTTCCGCCTAACACAAAGTTTAAGTGCCAAAATATGCAAACAAAAGATCAGCAGAAAACTGAGGGATCGAAGTGAAAATCTTTAAACTCTATGGAAAGTGACGTAACGGATAAATCAAGCCCCAACTTAATTAAATAAACGGTGAATGAAAGGATATGGAGTAAATACACATGAGACAAAGCTTCTACAAATACATGGTAAAATCAAACAAAGGAACAATGCTTTTATTGTTGTTCTTCGTCGTGAAGTCACCATGAGGCCTTCAACAATGAGCATTGCTTAAACCACATAGTAATTTCAAGACGGTCCCTAACATCGGACTGAGTGGAATTCTTTGCTGATTGTCGACCAATGTTCACCCATTTCTTTTCTTGTCATGGATGCGGGATCGTCTTAACTAAACTGGCAAAGCGCTCTTACAATCACTGTCATCCATTGCCCGACAAAAGCACTAGTGTCTATAGCTAGTGGACGATTACAACATAGAGACAAACACAGGGCACTCACTCATCAAGTAAGAAAACTTGGCATTATAAAATAGTGAGATGTTGGCACTTTAGACAGGTGGTGAGAATTTCATTTCCAAATTACAAAAATAAATACCTGACAATTACTTGCTTGGTGGACAGACTCGACATATTTCACACTTTTGTAAAATCTAATGCATCAGAAGATAAACATCAACAAAAGAAACGTAACAATAGTTGTAATATTCACCCTAGTTCTTGATACAAAATAAGACAAAGTATCAAACAAAAGACCAATCCTGAACAAAAATCGATGTCAAAATCTGCACAATTTCGGTGAATAAGTAACAATTATTCCTACGGAGGGTGTTACAAATGGTGAATAAAAGGATATGGAGTAAATGCACATGAGACAAAGTCTCTACAAATACATGGTAAAAAACAAGCAAAGGAACAACGCTTTTATTGTTGTTCTTCATTTTTTGTTGTTCAAACAAACCTGTTTGGTACTAATGCTTCTATTCATAGACGGGCATGATCCGTCGCATGCCCAAAGCTACGTTTCTTTTAAAAACAGTACATAACTTTGTATTGAAATTCCACTATTAGTGCAACTAAAAGGAACCAGAGTTTTTTTTCAAATTATGACCGGTCTGTTAATTCCAATCCTGAACCAAAATCTATGTCCAATCCTGCACAATTTTGGTAAAAAAAGTAACAAGCCCAATCCTGCACATAAACAAATATTTAACTTTGGATATTTATGTAAATATGACACATAGATAAGCAAATCCGGATACAGTGGATAGAGCTTGATATAAAGATTTAATCTAGGTTCCTTTTCCCAACAATCGGTGTCTTAAAATATGTGAAAAGAGGAAAATACACCCCATCACCCGCTTCAAACTAAATTGCAAAGATGCCATGGTGTTTAATCGAAGAATAAACATTCAAATGTACAGACTAGCGATGTCATAAATAGACAATAAACTGAACAAGACCTTCTTGATCGCAAGAGTATTTTATTTTATTCAAAGAACATCGTATACACAAAAAGAAAATGAACATTTCTTCATTTCTACCCGTTTTCGAAAAATATTGTCCACCATCTTGTTTTGTCCAATCCTGCACACGTATACGACATTGTTTATGTCATCTTCAAGATAAATCGGCAAACGAATACTCAGCAAAAAAGAATAAAGGGAAAGATTCCAAAATTAAGAATCACTTCAATTCATAACCTACACGAATAGCGTTAGCAGGGCAAAGACAGAGCTAATAAACTAACGAACAAGAACGCCACAAAGGTAAAGAAATAGCATTGCGAACCGTACAAAAACTTGAAGTATTATAAGGCGTTCCGGAAGGGTCAGCATAATCCGCTCTACGCGTGGCACCCGTCACACTGCCAGTATAAAGTCCGGTTTTGTCACAGTCGGTGTTTGTCAGTATGGTAATAAACTGTGGATTTACCCGAAGATATTTTTTTTCATCTGTGAAATAGAAACATTGTAACGGTCTGTCAAATCATGACGACCGTAAAACTTCTGTAGTGACAGTTGCAACAGTGACTGAACATGTCCTTGCTGTATATGTGTTTGAGACAGTAATTTCGCTCTGTTAACAAAATCGTTGTTCAAAATATAAGCACGACAATAGCGTATGAATTTTGAAATGCAGACGTCAAATGCCGGAGATGTGGGAATATTACTATTCAAAAACGGGAAGTTCACAATTGGAAAATTGAAATCAACACGCTATTTGTAAAATTTTGTCAAAAGTTGTCAATGTAGAGGTAGAGGTCCAGTTATGATGTTGATGATAGTGTATCAGCTGTTTCTTTAATTTCGAGTTCATTTGGGTATATAAACTGAAGGCTATCCTTAAGTTGAGTTGTTTAATGAAAGAACAGCATGTATATAACGGAAACTGGAATAAAAGGACTTTGCAAGCTTATTGTCTTTTTTCTGCACTTGCCCTTGTATGAACATGGCTTTATACGAAAAAAGAAACAATCTGCTTAAATTGGTGCACAATTAGTCCCCATAGTTATCCCTATTGTCTGCTCGAAACTCTACGAAGATGTTATCATTTGAGAATTCCAGCATTTCCGTAATATTTCTCATCTGTATACTTTTTTGTGAATCACTGTGATGTTCAACAAAATAGTTTCCATTTTTACCTATCACTAAATATGAATATCTTTTTTCATCCTTTTGAGTACAGAAAGACTGACGTATCAAATCCCGTAGTACTGTCTTTACCTAATCATGTTGGAGAGTAGAATAAAGTGTAGAAAAATCACTTTTGTGGTGGTTGAGTTCAGTTGAAGATATATATTCTAATTTTAGGGCATTCAATTCTGATTCACTTCACTTGATAAGAATTCTTTATCACTCTATATCATTTGATCATCTTTGACTGTAGTAAGAAATGAAATTGGAGCTTAGAAAGGGGTTTTGTTGTGTATTTGGCAGACCCAGCACTGTATCTCTGTTTGTAAGGGGATGAATGTAATTTAGGTACCCCGTAGCTACAAGACTGGTTGTTGTTCTCTTCACTTAAATTGATCTAGTCGATCAGAGTTTCAACTTTTTCCACTTCTCTCCTAGCCTAGTGTTAGCATATTCCTCAACTGTGTCAATCAATATTTATAAGTTATGTCTCCAATGGTAAGTTGTAGTACGCGATATTTAGGGCCTTTCGTGAACAGATCACGTAGTTTCTCATTGTTTACGATGTTGAAGTCCCCGGTTATAACCTAATCAACAGGAGCAAGCATAAATGGGGCAGAGAGAAAGCTTAATCAAGTGCCTATTATTTTGACATTCCCCATTACCCGTTTGTGATTGAAGATGTTAGTTACAATTGGGTTTTGTATATGTATAAAGTCTCAGAGGTCTTGAAAAGATGGGGATATCTTGGCAGAAACATGTTTATTATATTGATGAATTTTGCCAAAATTAATGGCATCTTAGATTTTGTATTAGGACTGAACGACGATCTTGATCATTTGCAGATGTGCAAACAGGTTTAAATAGTCTGTGATGAGCAATATTTAGGACAATTGCAGTTAACTTGTTTTCAAGTGCCAATGAACCTGTCATAGAAGAATTTAAAAAGATTTTATAAAATTAATGTATTTTTAAGGGGGTAAAGCGTATGTCATGAATACATAAGGGACATTCATGTGTGATGGGAGACCAGTAATTGATATTTCGTGCAGATTTGGGGCAGCGTACTGTCGATGCCTATGACCGCGTTGACGGATACATTCAAGATACTAAGCACATTGACAGAGCTACACACCGGACTTGACAAATTTCCTATACTTTTTATTGTCATTGCAATCATTAGGTATTGTGGTTACAAGTACTCTAATCCAGTAATCTCGTTGCAAACCTAAACTGACGCTTGCAGTGGTCATATACTGTATCGAAAAAAAATGGAAAAAACTGACGTTACGCTTGATTCACGAAGAATGATTTTTTTATGTCCTTCTTTGTCATATCATCATTTGATAATGTATTGATAATATTTCATTTATTTTTAGATAATGAAATTTAACATACATTTCATCTTTGTTCAGTAAATTATGTACATAAGACAAAAGAAAAAGGGGAAGATGTATTTTTATGTGAAATCAGTAAGACTGTTTATTTCCTAGCTAGTGTCAAGTTTGATGCTGGTCTGTTACTATATTCACTGACGCCTCGTTTTAGTTGTTTTTCAATGTCAGTTGATTTTGGTTGAACGCTTTTCTTAGTCTCGATTTCCTTAATTCTGGACAATAATTTCCCCCATTTCTCATTCCATTCTCTCCCATCTTTTTCAAGTTTCCTATGGAACATTTGACATCTTTCGGATTTATATTTGTCTATATCTTTTAGGTGTTTCATGTGTTTTTCTTTTTCCGTTTCTTTCTTTTTCAACATATTCTCAATTCTTTGTCTCTGTGATGAATTTTCCTCTTCAATTTCTCTTTCTTGTCTTAGAGATTTTCGTAAAGAACTTTCTCTGAAAACAGGATGTATTATTAATAAAGTTATATGTACAAAAAAAGGCACAGGTGGAATCAGCACGATGTGATTACCATTAACAGCAAGCAATTACAATACAGGATGTCAATCGTAATTTTGAAAATCAAAAATGCAGTTTACTAGGTAAGGGAGCAACCATTTGATTTTTATGGGGTGGGGGGGGGGGGCTATGGTCAATTTTTTTTTTAAAAAAGGCAGGACGGTTACCTATAGCAAAAAAAATTCCAGGATGACTATGCGGGTTGATCCAGGGCAGGCTTGGAACAAAAATAAAAAGCCAGGATAGCATTTACACACAAAAAATATCCAGAATGAAAAATTTGACCATAGCCTCCCCCCCCACCCCCTAGAAATCAAATGGTTGCTCCCTAAGTGTTTCGAAGCTTGTAAACGGATCTGACTGTAATATCTACCTTGGACTCTCCGGAAATGTAATAACGTCAGTAAAATACCAAAGAAACAATGGACGCGATGATTTCAAATATAAGTCCACAGAGAAGTGTTATAATCGAGATAACATAAAACAAAATACATGGAAAACGCGACAGACAAAAGGAGAGGTTTGGGTGCCCATAAACCGATTAAAGCCTACCACTGGCTTTTGCTAAGCTAGTGCCGGTACCAAGTCCGGTTGTCCCTTGTTCCTACCGATTTTTATGTGTCTTTTGTCTTATTTGTGGCTTTCCTCTAGTTCCCTGGAAGATTGTAGCATGTAATTGTAATGTTCGGTAATTGTACATGTTTCCTGTTATCCCCTTATTTTACATGAACAATTGAAATGGTCTGAATTGACAAACCTTTATCGTTTGTAAGGCTAATTTTGCATTGAGGATGTTCGCTGATCAAATTTGAAATAACAAGGACTCCAATTAGATGTGATTTTTTTTGTAAGAAAATTGAAAAAGAAGAAATTTGAGCCAAAAAAAAATGATTGGTTACCGATGTAATTTTCAAAATATAAGTGTTTAAAAAATGGCGGGAAATTGAACTCCACTGCATTTTCCATCGGTTTAACATGAGCATTGATTAAAAAAATGGGTGTGACAAATAACAGAGATTGGACGAAATGTTATAAGAATGCTGCAAAAGATGTATAAAATGAAAGTATTGAAAAAATAGGGGTAACCGAGTAATAAATTATCAATCTTTCAAATGGATAAAACCAGCGAATCCGAAAATCTCACACACAAAAAAAACACAAATCTTGACTAGCGAACATGTTAAAGGGAGTACGAGTGTCAGAAATTTTGTGATTAGAATTAAAACGCTGGCCTTTTATATAGAAGACTTTGGCTAATAGAACAATTTGAGCAAAAAATTTTGAAAATCCATGTAAGAATTTTTTAGATATACGACGTCAAACTTTTGCGGGAAACAGTTCTCTCTAGAGTTTTCTTTCAAATTCCATTACCTTTTTATATGCCTTGAAATATATGAATTTATAATTGGAAGTTGATAAAATTTTATACATTGTCTATTTTAAGCATTTTAAGGTGACCTATGACCAAGAAAATATGAACATATGCAAAATCTTTACCCTGTTTAAAAGGATAAAACCCGATGATATCGAATACATTCATACTCCCTTAAACTAAGGTTGCATTTATAGGCCAAACATGCTACTAAAGTGAAAAGTTTGTAATGTACATGGAAGCGTATCGGTATTTTAAGTCTTATGATCCGTTTTACAGACGAAACAACGAGTGAGAATTGGTAAACAAAGCCCTAATGTTGAATGCTGATGGAATAGCCATTGTAACATTAAAAGGGCTTTTCGGCGCGGCAAATACAGGCAAATCCTGTATTGTCCTGGGTTAAAACATGCTTCAGTGAGTTCAATTTTGTTGATTCGTTTTCAGGACCACAAAAATCAACATTTAATCTGACTTAATGAATGAATGAATGGATATCAAATACAATCAAACATTTATTGATAAATAATCCAAAACAGGATTGTAATCAACACTCAATAGCCCTTTTCAAAAAGTGTTGTTATCTTTTCCTGGATTTGAACTCTCCCATCAAATGGATGTGCAAACACTCTTCGATTCCGGTTATCACTCGTACGGTTGGCTAAAAAACACAACTTAAACCCTGAATACATTTTAATTCTAACAAAAATAATGCAGTGTCACAGTAAACAATAACATGGTAATCTAAATATGAACAGTTTTATGAACTGTGTTCAGGTTGAACAACATTGTTAATTTGTATTTAAATGCCGAGACCGAAGGGCGATCCAAATGATTTTTTGAAAAGGCCGAAACAAAATGAATGAATTACAACGCATAGTAGAGTCCGTAAACAGATATTTTGACCGTCAAACCAAGACTAACGCTCACGATTTTCAAATGATGCACAATTATTGGTTTATTGTTTCTCTTCTCTTTTTTTTTCTTTTCCGGGTCGGTAAAGGACAGAAACAGACAGTTAATAACACAATAATATGATACATGCCATTTATTTGGTTTATTATTATCAAAATTATTAATAATTTGTATTAAGTTTACCAAGACTGTGTATTTGAAAAGAAAAAGCTTTTTACTTGCATGATACCTGCAGGTTTGCTGGTAAATGAAATTTATTATCATTCAACCGTCACATATATATAGAGGTATGTTAAATAAAGGCTTCTCTTTTTGTAAGTCACATCTAGTTCTTTTAATACTCTCTATTTGGTTGTTATCTCGTTACTTATGTTGCTTATTTGTTCTCTCTTGGGCTCAGTTTTTGTTATATGTGTTTAAAATGGCACTTCTGAGTCGTTCTCAAACAGAATACATTTCTGATACTATACGAAAAAAATTAATACATTTATGCATTGAGAGGGAATCACCAATTAACGAAAACTGTTGAACTAAGGATGGTTTATTTTCTATCTGTTGTAGCGCTTCAGGTTAATTGTTTTTTGTCAATTAAAATTTAGTTAAAGACTTGTCATGTAGAAGCAATTATAAATGTATGCTTCAATTTCATTAATATTTTGTTTTTATGTGGTATATATTTATTTAAATGTATCAAGAATCCAGACAATCCGTCTCGCCGGTATTTGAGGAGATCGTTTCTGCCATCAATTACACGAGAGCTCTTATCTCGAAAGTCCCGTATATGTGGTGTCATCATTATCTTTGGAGAAGCAGAATCGTTACAGCCTATTTGGTAAGTCGAACATGTACATCGATATTAAAATAGTTACAACATACCAAATAATTACGTTGTCGTATAGAAAGCTCTGTTACCTGGAGATTTGGCACCTTTACATTACCTGTAATAAAGTTTGATTTGTGCCGTTGCAAATTACTTAAATTTATCTGCACAGATAAAGAATAAATTGATGAAATGGCCATTTGATAAGCTAAAATTTACTTCATGTTTGCTAGTTTAATTAAATTATTACCTAAATTGTTCTTTCTTTAATTCTAAACTTTTCACTCGCCTGCCATTTTCTTCTACTTCCTTTCTTTTTCGCAGATCAATATCATGTATTCTCAATGACATTCGGAAGTCCTCTTCTCGAATATCACGTTCTAGTTTCTGCATCCGACGCCTCATTTTTTCAGCATTTTTCAATTTTCGAAGTTCGCATTCTAAAACACGTTTGTAAAGCTTTTCAAACTTGCCATGATATTCAAGTTCTATTTTTTGGATCTGTTGCGATATCACTGTGTTTTGCTTCATTATTTTGCCTTCATTTTCCCTCGAACGTTGAGTTTGCCGAAATCTGTTGGCGCCAAAACCAAAACTGAGGTATTTATCATTCTTTCGTCTTTGGGCGTAAACTGTGTGCATGTGCGTTTCTAAATTTTCTACTGGACCAGTCCAAAAACATCGATCCCATTCGCAGTGAACAATCTTTTTGTTGATTCGGTCCCGTAATTCAGCATTTTCTTTATAAAGTCCTTGTACCCTACACATGGGACATGCGCTCTGGCTGCTTTTGTATGTCCAAGTTGTAATACAAAGGTGACAAAATTGGTGTTCATTCCGACATTGATGGGGATTTCGTAAAATATGGCAACTGAAATTAAGAAACAAAGCCTTAAAGATTTTATAAATTCAACCAGCCTTGCACTTTTCTGTTTAATACTGAAGGTACGCATTCAACCCCTATATAGAGAGTTCTAATAACAAACCCCACATAAATGCTAATAAATTTGATTAACGAAACAACTGCAGCAGCATACTTAATTAACAGAAGTAATTTAATTACACCATTTCGCTAGATTTTCGCCCCTTTAACAATGTAGGTTATGAATTTTTCTCGAGATTGAAACGGTGCGAATACGGAGCCAGACATGCCTTTCATTCTGAAACACCTAATGTCCTTTCCGATTTTGTATTGGAGTTCACACAATTAGTGGTCTAGTTTACAGAGCTGATATTGTGTTGTTTCGCTACCATCGTATTTTTATATTTTTATGATGAATCTAACACACAAAAATTCACGAATCTTCATCAAATATATAGACGCCACTTTAAAGTCTTAACCCGTAATTTGTGAACTCATAAAGTGATATTAGGTGCACCGGAACGGTAATGCTTCGATGAAAATAATTTCGCAGTCAGTTGAACTAAGATAACACATGCATTCAGGTATCAAATCATCAATTCAACAGATCAGAGCTTTTTAAATCTAAAGATAGACTTTGCATCCTTGCACCTTTATACCTAGTCGGGGGAATTGGATATAAAAAGGCAGTAGATTACCGACGGAACAAAGGAGAGGTATTTACAAATATCGAAAACCAAAGACATAGCTAAAACGAGGATATAGAAAACAATGACGTTAAACAGCTACAAAACAAAAATAAACGGAAAAAAACTACATTCAAAACCAATGCACTAATAGCGAGAACTTCCATGAAACTGAGAGTGACATCAGGTGCTCCGAATGGTAAGCGATCAATGTAATTAAAATTCAATGTCCGCACTTGTTCCTTCTTTTTATCTTTTAATTTATTCGTGTCCCACGAGCGACATAAAAATGAAAAAGAGGTGCAAGTGCCGACATCGAATTTTAATTAGATTGGATAAGCGATCCTGCTCTGGTAACAGTATCCGAATGATATGAATGATAAATGATATAAGCGATCCTGCTCTGGAAACAGTACCCGAATGATATGAATGATAGGTAATAACCCCATTTATGCAGTGATATAATGAGTTTATTTTAACCCGAGGTCAATTAACTAGGTATACTTTTTGATCACTTTAAAAAGGAGGGGATTTCCCATTTAATATTTATGCGCATTTTTGTGACGCGATGGAATGTATTTAGAGTTGGCTTTCCCTGACAGCCCGGGAATCTCTTAGAAGGCTTTATAAGTATGGTAAAATTTTGATATAATGAAGACAAAGTCTATACCCTTCACGACATATATTGTCATTAGAAGGTTAAGCTTAATAAAAATTGTCCAGGAAGGTTTGCAAATCCAAAATTTTAGCTGAAAATTTTACAGAAACGAGTTGTTGTTTTCATATCTTTAGATTCTTCTTCGAAATCCTTATCTCACTCATTCATAACTACATTTCATTGGATAAAAATGTGCCTCCATGATCGTACACATTGATAGAACCCTGACTAGGTGCATTATGTGAATCTGCCTCCATATGCGTACACATTGCAAAAACACTGGCTATGTACTTTTGACTTGACAAAGAACAGTAATGAACAACATTCCTCGTTTCAGAAACTCCTTCGCCATATCTTGAGAGCAATTAGAGGCATTCTTAGGTATAGGAAATTAGGCCTTATTTACAGTAACTTCGGTATTTTGAACAGATATATCATGTTTGGGAGGGGAATTTTCGAAAAATTCCAGTCGAGAGATGTTATATTTCCCGAGCCCAACGGGCGAGGGAAATTGCATTCTCGAGACTGGTACTTTTCGCAAATTCCTCGACCAAACATGATATATCTGTTTAATTCTACCGAATGACTTTATGTAAAGCGCACAGATGACGTCGTTTTTATATTTTTACAAGCGTCTCAGTGAAGGGTTAAAAAAGTCAAATTTTTAAGCAAATACCCCGGTAGAGGGTTAAGGTGACAAATCTTTAGGCAAATACCCCTCTGCTTGAAAACTTGCTTGAAATGTCATGGATTTGTCAAAAATACACCGGTATTCGACCAATCAAATTGCAGCATTCTATCATAAGGTAGAATTATGTTATTTATTACCACTGGGCCGATGTCTCTGCTGGTGGACTGTGAGTCCCTGAGTGTATTCACCAACCCAGTAGTCAGTACTTCGGTGTTGATCCGAATACCGATTTATTGAAATTTACAATATCTAAACTTTACAAAATTCTTTTTAAAACTAAGGAGTATCTCCCTCATGCATAGCTTTGTCCTTAGCTGAATTTTGGCTTTTCTATTCAGACCCTTTTGGTTATTTGTTCTCTATCAGCTTGTACTCGTTTTTCGGTTCAATGAAATTTCAATGTTTTGGTTTGATCTGCACTGATGAAACATAAGTTGTCGAAATGCGCAATATGCAAATAATAAATTTACAGTAATTTCGATATTTTGTTGTTTATAACTAAGTTATGTTGCGTGTAGAAATAAAGCTTGACAATAAAGAAACATTATTTATATATAGTATCTAACATTGTTTCCAGTTTATTACGTATATTTCTCACATCGAGATAGTTAAATTTTCACATTTTAAAGTTCGAGGTTTTTTTAACTATCGAGATGTGAGAAATTATCGCAATAAACCGGAAAACATCGTTAGAGATTGTTTCTCTAATTTCTACTCAATTTATTTGAAGTAAAGCGATCTCCGTAGTCTCCAGTCTCAAGTATGCCGCCATTTTGTTGCTATCATCGATGCTATGTGTATCATTGTGACATTCATTGAAAGGGTGTTGAATATAATATTTTCGATAAAAATGTCATATTATCAATAAATTGAGTTATCTTAGTCATAGAAATGCAAAAACCGTTTCGCTAGACTATGATGCAGGTGTTAATTTCATCAACATCCGGTTGCACTATTTCTAGAAACTGACACGAGACATTAACATGATTGACCAATCAACAAGTGAGATTAATTTCCTAACATGTTGTTTATTAATTTCATCTAACATCATTTGGGAAGTATTTATTTCGAACAAGAATTAGAGAAATATTTGTACAGTGATCATTGCATTATTTTAGTAAGTATACGGAGTTATACACAAACCTGAAGTACTCTGTATGCGTGATGGATTTTAATGTGATTCTAAGGTCACAAAGCATTTATAAAACAACTGTGTTGAAGACCGTAGGGTGACCCCTAGATGCTTTGTTTTGGGTCGTTTTAACCTGGATATTGGATGTGTCTCCTTGACATATACCCTATTTCCTTTCTTTTTCATAGCACTAGAATGCCGAAGGAATAAAGCACAAGATCACATAAATCAAAGTCCATGCAGAGACAAGGCAAAAGAAAAAGCACCAAAGACGGAAGACGAAAGACATTTCAAACCCACAAAACACGAACACACTACAAATATAACACTAAAAACGAAAGCACTAACAGTGTGAAGTCTAAAAACATAGTGTGAGCTTAAGTGATCCGGATACGTAAGCTGGTCCAGCCCTGCATATAGCACCCGTCACACAGTTAGTGAGGCATTTATAGTTTCGAAAGATCTTTCTGGTGTTCGGTTGCTAATCGGCTAATGTCATTTTCTAACCCGAAAACAAAACCAATAAAAAAACTCGAAAACCCATGGTATATGTTACTTCTCTAACCCTCAAACAGTACCAAGGTGAAAAATTTGAAAGCTGTTAATCTGTTTAGTATTAAGACATTAATTTCGAAGACAAAACAAAAATTCAACAGTATGTATTAAAGACAACATTACGAACTAAAGCACTGACAGTGTGGACCTTCATTAAAAACCGAGGGCGACATCAGGTGTACCGGAAGAGTAAGCATGTCCTGCTCTGTATACAACACCCGTCACACTGTCAGTGGCTCAATCCAGGGCAAAGTCAGAATCGGTATTGTCAAATCAGGGAATACGTGATTCTAGCTGAAAATATCCGTTTTCAATGACATCGACATTTTATAACTATCTATGATGTCGTCTTGACAGCCATAGAATTTACGAAGAGACGAAAGTAACAACGGCTTTACATAACAGCAGTTTTTGTGACAGTGCTTTTGCTCTTTCCACAAAGACAATATAC
Source organism: Modiolus philippinarum (assembly GCA_002080025.1). Classification (NCBI taxonomy): domain Eukaryota; kingdom Metazoa; phylum Mollusca; class Bivalvia; order Mytilida; family Modiolidae; genus Modiolus; species Modiolus philippinarum. Next base: position 169,415 of record MJUU01007966.1, read on the forward strand.
GACTGCAAGCTCTACGGTTACGAATTAATTGTGAAGTAAAGGAAAATACGATAAAGGAAGAGGTCAGTTTAAAGTGGCTCACAATTTGTTCGCATTGGAATACCTATTGTTTTTTTTTTGTTTTTGTTTTTGTTTTTTTTTTTTAAAGTGGCCTCAGCATTCATCAAAAATGTTGTTAATCAAACATTCAAGCATTTTTATCACATCATTTTCACGTAAACCACTCAAGGAAAGTAATGCTCACAGTCTGGAAGGCTATAAATAGTTTCTATCTGCCGAAGCTCCATACATGGAGATATGAAACGGACTACAAAACATTATTGTATAATAATATAGGGTTATTGCAGGTATATTTTATATATTGCATCAAGTTTAATTTAAATTTGCGGCCAATAAACAAGAGGTGTTTAGTATTGCCTGATGTCACTAATATAAACCGACTTAGTGATCTTTTTATTGCCGTGTCTACGACACAAATAAAAATCTTACATGCAATAAATTGTTAAATTGCAAAGAAAAGATAACAGGAAATACCCACAATGCCCGAAAATCACAATCATATGCCACAATTAACAGTGGCGGATCCAGACTTTCTCTAGGGAGGACTCATATTTTTTCGTAAGACGAGGCCCGGAACCCATCTTTTTAAACCCCGTAGGAATTCGGCCCGGATCCGCCACTGATTTCGCTGAAAATTAGACAAAACAAACGTTGATAACAACAGGAAATCGGGATAGCCAGACTTGGTACCGGCACTAGCAAAAGCCAGAGGTACGATTATAGGTACCCAAACCTCCCCTTTAATGATCCAGTTTCTTCATAGTATGATAACTCAAAACAGTTAGACTACTAACTTCATGACAATAAATGACAATTAATAAGAAATACTGACCATATTGAGCACGATAGTTCCTCTTTCTCCTCTTTCGAAAGGTTAAAAAATAACTTTTCGCTATAGCCATTGGTAGCCATTTCTATTATGTTTGTTCTTAGAAAAAAAATCAAATTTTGGATCCATATATTGAACTGGTTTTTGCTCAATATTTTTAATTTCAAAAACAATATTTACAGGCAGTGGTAAAGATATGGATTTTAATAAAGTTCTTTGTCTAATTGTATAATTGCGTCATGTAGTCGTTGAGTGTATTTAAATTTTTCCGTTGACTCGCACCGACTAACGATTTTTGCTAATTGGTCAGAAATTATGTCGTTATTATTGAAAATGAAAAAGTACTTCACAAAGATACTTATTGAATATATTAGTTTAACATGTAACCATTCATAAATAACAATAAACCGAAGTTATTGTATTGTGAATTTACTTTCTGCATATATGGCTATTACGACAACTTAGAATGAGGAATTAAACCCTTTTTGTAATCAGGACTTTGTTCCCCTTTTTTGCGTACTTTAAGTCCATGGAATCCATGGACATAAGAGTCCATACACATTGTATTTGTACTTCAACTTTTCAAAATTTAACAATTAAAAAAAATGGACGCTGGACTTTACCTCTAATTTTGGGTGTACTCTGGACTCAATGGGGAGGGTGCTATACACTCAAGAAGGTACATATAACTGTATTATAAAGACCTTGGTATCACTTAAAATTTATTATTGGAAATGCCCATCAAGATGCCAAGAAACTGATAATGAATTGGTGTATCCAGGTGATTCCGAAGGTATCAAATTCTAAAATAGATCAAAATTCTCAAATCTTTGGGTTTCATAAATTGTTTTTACAGCTAGAGCTTCTGAAAAAATGTTCTTGTGATTGTTTTTGATCAACTGATAAACTGTGGTACATGTACACGAATTATAAATAAGTTACAAATTAAAAAAAAAACGTCTTGGTGTTCTTATATTCTGCGTGCTCGCATCAATTGCCGGAGATCTAATATTCTATCCTCTATATCCACAAAATCATCTTTTAAATTTAAAAAAATCGTCTTCTGTGTGCTTGCAATTGCCGGAGATCGAATATTCGATCCTCTATATCCACAAAACTATATTTGAAATCTAAATAATCGTCTTGGTGTTGCGGTAATGGTATGCGTGCTTTCTCAAATGCCGGATATCGAATATATACGATCATCTGTTTCCACAAAGCTATCTTTCAAATTCGAATATTCGATCCATCTATTACTTTAAAATTTTCCCTTGATGCTAAACGTAATACACATCATGAAGGAAGTCGAAGAGCTTGGAATCACAATGATGTGTGAATAATCTATTAAAGGTTCAACAGAGTGCGAGACTTTGAATCAAAAAATGATAACGAACTCGAAATCAGAAAAATGTTTGCAAGCCTTGAATTCACAGTAATAGGCGCAAGACTGGTAATCGGGATAGTTTTCGAGACTTGTAATTGGAATAATGTGTATGTGAGTCAAAATCAAGTTACAAGACTCGGAATCAGAATATTGTGTGTTACCCTAGGAATCAGACTGAATAATATATGTGAAATTCGGGAGTAGAAAAGTTTATGCAAGACTTGGAACAATATTAATATGAGTGGAGGTTTATGTCTTCCTTTGAAAGGTTATTTTGTGTGCTAGCATATCTGAATGCCAGCGATGTTTATTGGTCTGATACTAGTCAGAAATATTACTGTTTCGCTGTGTACACAAATTCATTTAAAATTGTCATTTAAAGAATACGCATTGAAATATTGCACTAATTTCAGTGTCCTTACAGAGTTAATTAGTAAACCGCGAATTATTTGAAAAACGAATTACAATTTAAGAAATGAAAACAAAAAATCACTAGGTTTGTGAAATTAGGAACGGACCATTTTCTAACCAATACCTGGGTTGAACTAAAAAAATCTGGGCCTCACCCCGTCCATTAGATAGAAAAAGTCTTGCTCAACAAATTTTCCTCGCATAGTGTATATGGGAAATAAATATCCCGACTTGGGTGAAAATCCCAGCCCCACCTCCTGAAAATCAAATGCATGGTCCGTGCCGAAGCGCAATAAACTAAACGTCGAGGGAGTTTATAGGCTTGCGTGAACATAATATTGATCAGTATTAGTATTTTATTATGCTACATAAAAAAAAGAATTTGGAGTAAGCAAATTAAAACACTATTTGTTGTGGTGAACTTGTTTCCTGTCAAGAGAGATTTTTTGTTTTGTTTTTAGGCTTTTTTTTGGTTTTGTTTTGTTTTGTTTTTTGGTTTGTTTTTTTTTTTTTGTTTTTTTGTTTTTTTTTTGGGGGGGGTTGGGGGTTTTGTCCTTTGTTTTTTT
>MJUU01007966.1:179838-194350 GCA_002080025.1 Modiolus philippinarum
AGTGTACATTTCACAGTTGATTCGTTACTGTCGGGCATGCAGTTTATACAGTGACTTTTTAGTTAGAGCAAAAACACTGTCCCAAAAGCTGCTTAGTCAGGGATTTGTTCAGCTTTTGTTACTTTCATCCCTTCAGAAATTCTATGGCTGTCACCATGACATCATTGACAGATATGACGTGTCTGTGTCCCAAATGAAAACGGACATTTTCAGCTAGATTTCACGTCTTCACGAATTTGACATAATCGGATTTGACTCAACCCTGGATTGACTCACTGATAGTGTGACGGGTGCCGCTAGCGGAGCAGGACATGCTTACCCTCCCGGAGCACCTGATGTCACTCCCGGTTCTCATGGGAGTTCACACTGTGAGTGCCTTAGTTCTTAATGTTATCTTTTTATTTCCGTGCACTGTAGCTGTCTCACGTCCTTGTTTTGTCTTTGTTTTTATCTGTTACCGTTTTTGCCATGTCTTTGGACTTCGATTTTTGTAGTCATCGCTTCCCTTGTTCCTTCGGTATTCTACTGCCGTTGTTTTTTTTTTAACTAAATTTTAATTTACGAAAAACTTTTAACCTGAAGAGCTACAAACTGATTAAATATAGATCGCCCTCAGTTTAACAGTGTTCATTGATTAGTGATTTTTCGTATAATAATATATTTGTTCCCGGAGCGAACACGACTCAAAAATTCTGTATTTGGAATATTTCAAAACGGCAAATCCAGATTATGCTGAAGAAAACCGGGTTTGTCTACAATACCGTTAGCTTTTCTTTACATACATGTGAGAAAGGCAGATGTGTCTCATCTTGTTGATGAACACTTATTTTTAAATCTAAAACCGAGTTTACATTGGCAATGTTGTGTCATTTTTTTAAATAATCGATTGTGATATATTCTTCACATTATCCTCATGTGACACCAAGAAAACGTGATAAAATAGGAAGATCTGTTCTGCTCGTGCAGTCTGAAATCCGGTGGTATTTAAACAATAGAATATAAACTCTCCTTTAGAAAAGATAAAAATGTCGATTTCAATGTGTAACTCGTTGTTAAGACCTGATAAAAGTTACTTATAACAAGAAAATATATACTCTGTTTTGTTCATGTGATGTATCTTGATGTTGACAAATGACATTTTTTAAAAATTTTGATATTTCTTGCATATATTTTCATGAAAAATGAGATTTCCCGGAATATACCTGATTCCAAAGGCTTTTGGATCCAGGCATTTCTTTACAACGGAAATTTTTGGGAAAAAATATACTTTGCAATTATATATTTATCGATTCATTTGCAAATTTTGGACTGGGTACACGCAGTGGTATCGACAAAATAATGTATATAAAACGACCATTTCTACCTAGTAACCGTCTTGTTTATATAAACAAAATCGATTTTTACTCACTAAGCACGCGGGGTCTTTGAATGGGCTTTACTGTGACTGAAGGCACGCCCTTTTCCTTGATTGAACCAATGAAATCTTGTGTTGATGATTACCCTTTTAGATCTTGGGTATAAAAGGAAAATGGCGTTGTTTCAAGACGATATGATTTTGCCTAGTTACATAGAATGCGTTTTTGATCTCCGCGTTTCTTATGCAAGAATCGTCACTACATTGACCTATAAGTACAGTATGTTTAAAAATCTATCTGTACATATAATCTTGTCTGGGTACATGCATTTTAACGCCCTATAGCAATTGTTTTTGACCAGTGTGTCCATTGAATATTTTCATAACGACAGTAAATTATGAAAGGAATTCGCATATAACCTCTTCTTGGAGGCAAGTTTAATCACTTTTTAACTACAAAGTAAAGATCTGGGAATTGAATGACGTTTTCACTAAATATTGTAGTTGTTTATTTCTTTTGAAATCTTGACATTTTGTCGATTGTTTATTTTCGTCGCCATGTTGTTAATTTGTTCTGAAAATGTTATGAACACAGAAGAGCTTTTCTAGAAGGGGATAATTTTATACCACTAGATTTCCCGCTGCGTGCGTACGGGGTACATGTATCTTAACTAATATGATGCTAGGGCATGAGACACAAGATAAACTAGGATTTCAAAAATATATTTTTAGTTTTTATTGAAATTATAATAGTTTACTTGCTAATTGCTAGTAAAATTACCATTTTATTTTCAATTTACGTTGTTTATGAATAATACAAAAACAAAATATGGGTTGCTAAACCGCTCTTAACATAAAATTCAAACTATAGAGAATTAGTAATCATGAAACTAATATTTATTTACCAATGTAGAGACAAAAGGTCAATGGTAACATTTGTAAACTTTTCATTGCCTGCATTAGAGTAATAAATGTTTTACCAGAAATTCAGATACACATTTAAAAAGACACTCAATTAAAAACTTATTGACAAAAAAATCAGAATATTGAAATCTAGTATCGTTTATTAAGAATTGAATCCAATACTTTGTAGTTTCATTTTCGTATAAAAGCATGGACCGTAGTACATTTTGAATGAGTCGCGCTATCGCTTTATGTGAGAAATGTGCTTCGGTCTACGCTTTTACATGACAATAAAACAAAATATTGCATTCAATGCTTATAATTATAGAAAAATAGAATACAAGTGTTTTTGCGACATTACTAAATTGAACTTGAATGGCGCAACATTTCTCTATCTAGATTACTACGTCGTCTTTGTTTACTTTTGTCGTTGTCAAGGGGTCGCGTGCTGCTGTAGCTTTACTGACGGTGACCCAGTGACGGAAATGATTGGAAGTACTCGTAGCCAATCAAATACCGTTATTTCCAAACCAAGTAGAATGAATGTAACTTAAGGTAGATAGACACGTCTAATGCAAGCTCCGAAACAGCGCCGACGTCTTACTCGTAGCTTCGCGTCGACAAAAGAGAGGCACCAACGTCTTCCGCTGTGTGGAGCTAGACACTAATATTCATATCCATGAGATTTTAATGTAAGTCGGCACAATTCAAGAACCAACCCTACTAATCCAAAATATGTAATAAAAAGTATGGGTCACCATGCTTCCTTTTCCTAGAGCTGAGATCAAAGTTTGATCACTTTTAGCCATTTCTTCGCTTAAAGACATATCCTACTATTCAAACTCCAACATGATATCTTCTCGATGTTCCTTTTATACAATATTAATGATGAAAGCTTTAAATTAAGCTAAAAAAATTGGGGGGTCATCGACCTAGTTTTAGAGCTATGACATCATCTTTATTTACCTGTTTTGAAGGTGTTGATTATATACTATATTGCCTATATTTTCGCTATATTGTAGGTTTCGCATTTACTAAACTTAATTAAAATGTCAAATGGTGTGTATAAAAACAATAATTTACAACAAAATAAAAAATGTGCGAGTTTTGGCATAAACGGCACAATTTTGAAGTTCCCGACAATTTTGTCGAGTACTCACAATACGACAAAATCGCTGATCGCAAAAAATTGAAATTTGATAATTTGATAATATTTTCACAGAAGATAGGGTCTAACCTCCTCCACGGATTCGGCAAATAAAATAATAGGGTCACCGAATCGGGAAAAAAGATATTTGTAAAAAACATGTAAAGACCGAAAATGGCGGGAATACAATGGCTGGTTTTTATTCATACCGATAACAATTTTTCTTAATTTGAATCGCAGTATATAATCACAATTCACATTACATTTTTGTAGGTGAAGCCAAATAATTTTGTTTTCCCTTTTATTGCTATATACATGCACAAACTGGGAAAACGTGCGTTTACGAGACATAAAAAGTATAAAACCCAAAAGGGTAAAATAAGACCAATGGCAATATTTACCTTATACTAACACGTTAGAAGTCTTTCGTTATTTTGCAAAATGAATTTTATTTTATTTTCTTTGCTTATTTTCAATTTCTGCTTGCGTTGTAAATGTGGAAACAATCAAAAGGTTTAATACCTAACAGGGCATTTACTCTTAATTCATTTGACTTTATTAATTTTTTACACAAGTATGAAGATTAATTGAGAAGGTTTTCTTTGAAATTGACATTGTCTTTAAATAATGATATTTATTGGCAAACTATTTAATGAAGCGGTCCACACAGCGTATAATTTGAATGTGCCCTTTTATTCTTTACCGTAAGAACATAAATTGGCTCGAATCCCCGGGAAGTTTGCGACGTCATAAAGGAATTACAAAACAGTGAAGCTCAAAAACAAAATGCGCGGAAACAGTAGTAGGATATGTCTTTAAATTTACACATAATGCACGGGGAAAATATATAAAGGCATTTTTTAGCTCAACAGAAAAGGACTTTTTATCCATGAGAATATGATGTATTTTTGTGAACAGATAGTTTATTATATAATTTATTGGATACAACAGAAAAAACTACATGTCACCATGCATTTAAGGGAGATGTTTTACAAAGTTTTCGGATATAACATTATTTACGGGAAAGAGGAGTTAATTCGCGGCAAAGTAAACGAAATATAACGTTTCACGTCTGTCATTCAGTTATGACATCACAAAGGAAAAAATTACTGGTCCGTCTTCAAGAAAGATTGAGGCAAAATCAGTGGCCTTACTTAAAAGTCATATAAATATCGAATTTTCGTACTAAGACACGGTAACTTCAGTACTTGCACTTGTGTTAGTCATTCTATCTATTCTCCGCTGAACGTCCAATATTGTCTGGTCTAGCACAAACAAACCGACCTGACTATGTAGATTTATATCGTTATTTCTAGATTTAATTGGTACTTTAATTTTCTGCAAATGTTTGTCTTCATTTATGTCGTTCACTTTCTCTGATTCAATGACCTTTGAACTCGTTTGGTAATCTTTATTTTCTGATTTCTTTTTCCCGATCTCTTCAATTCTTTGAACAACAGATGGTTTGTTCAGAAACGCCGTTCTTTTAGTATTTGATGGTGCAGAATCTTCCTTGGTTATTGGTCTGGGACGATTCTCTTTTTTAGTCGTTTGGTCAACTATTTCGGCGCCATTTCGTGGATCAATGTTTGAGGTTTTATCCAACTCTGATTGTTCTGTATTTGAGACGATTTTATTACTTGTATTTTGTTTCTGTGTCACATCTTTTGATGGTGATTCCCGTAAGCTAATATTAGCTAAATGTTTTTCTTTTATGGTAGAAAAGTTAAATGCAATATCTCCATAACGACTTTCACCCAAAGTACCGGCACGGTTTGAATCCTTGTTTGGATCAATTGGAACGGCATTTTGAGAAGATTTGCCAGCCTTTACTTTACCGCCCTTGTCTGCTGTGACTATATTCGTGGTCGCGTTCGATTTATTTACAGGCATATCTTTTAAAGTACCTAATGATTGTTTGTATGGCAAATCATCGTTCAATATTTTATCTGATGGCGAAGGTTCCATTATTGTTACCACTTGTTTTCGGTATAACTCTTTTGATTTTCTTATATCTACAGTTTGTGCATTTCCAATCTGTTCGCGCTCAGCTGCTATCAACTTTTGTTCGGATTTGTATATTTCCCGTCCTGTTCTAGTAAAATTAACTTCTGACTTTGCGGATTTTTTATTGGCTGATGGCACAGGATGTAATTGTTTTTCTTTTCGTTCAGTCTCTATTTCTTCTGCCTTGATTTCTTCTCCTTTTGTCTCCTGTCTCGCTTCATTCTTTGTTTGTTCCGTTTCTGTGAGTTTTTGTTCTGATTCTGATTGCGTTTTCTTCTTTCTTGTGACGAGGTATTCAGATCTCTTCGGTGTGTTAACATTTGCCCACTTAATTTTATTCCCATGAGTGTATTTCACAACAGAAAGTGAATTATCAGGTTTGGGACTTGTTTCTGCCATTTGTCGTCGATTAGAAATGATCTCACGCTTTTGGTTGACCTGTTTGACGACTACATTAGTTGTCTTTTCTAAGTTTTTAGTAGTTGTTATTCTGTTTGTGTTTTCGTTTCTGCTGTCATCTTGTTTACCTGTTAAATTTTCTCCTTGTTCGGCGGTTTTAACTAATTTCATATCAATATCTGAACTTTGTTTGGGTTCTTGGTTTGATTCTTCTAAGCTTGGTTTTACATATGGATCTTGTATACCAGATACTTTTTCACCAGTCATACTTTGGTCATCATTTGAGCTCTCTCGCTTAAACGTACTTGTAGCGTTCTGTTTTCGTGATAAGTCTCTCTCAAAATCAAGCTTAAGACAATTATCTTGAAGAGTAGGTGTCCTTCTCCTTGGTACATAATACCGCTGCAATGACATATTGACTTTCCTGTTATTTTTCTTATTATTATTTCCATATTTCTTACTGACAGGTATCTTATATCTAGGTGTCATTTTTACTTTCTCGATTTCTAAAATAGGAGTATCTTCTTCAAAAACAGTTGATAAATTTGTATTGCCCACGCTCTTGTTTTGTTCATTTTGTTTACCCTTGGGAGGTATCAAATTTTCTTTGACGGAATCCTTTTGTTTTAAGTCTAGGTCAGATTTCTGCCGTGGGGTACATACTATATTTCCGTCGTCATCGTGGGTCTGGTCATAAAGGAGTTTTCTCTTTTCCACTATATCTCGTCCGATTGTCCAGAGCTCGTGTGGTGTCTTTTTTCTCTCTCCATTAATGCGCTTGGCTCTCAGTAATTTTTGCTGCCACAACATTCGTTCAGAAACAATCTTCCTTTCCAGACTTTTGATTCTTTTCTGAGCCTTTTCCATCTCTTCCCGGTGAGTTTTTTCAGCTGTGGTAGCTCTACGTATAAAATCTTTTCTTTCATCTTCTTTTTTCTTTTCCATGAAATTGATACGAATTTTCGTGTTTTCTCTAGACTTTAAAGACAATTTTTCAATATCTGCCATGTGTCTCTTTGTTATTTCTGATTCTCGTTTTATATGATCTTCCTTCTCTTTCATTCGACGCTCAGATAAAACGAGAATTTCTTTCATTCGTTTGTTTCTGATATCTTCTCTTTGTTTTAACAGTTTTTGTGTATCTTTCTTTTCTTTATCGATATTTTCTAAACACATTTCCATGATAATCCGATCTCGTTCCAAACGTTCGTGTTCTTTCTCCTTTCTTCTTCTTTCTCGTCTTTCGGCAGCTTCTCGTTTCAATTTCTCTTCCTGAGTCTGTGTCCATTTCAGACATGATTGAAAGACTATTCTTTCTTTCTCTGCTTGTTTTTTCCGCTCTTCTACCTTTTTGTGATAGAGAATATCAACAGCGTTGCCCATTTTACATATGGTGAAACAACCATTTTTCCATTATTACTCAACTGAATAATTGCTTCTCTTTCCCGAATAAATGTTCTTTCCTGTAAAGTATAGAATACACAATGAAAGAATATGGAATAAAAGCATATAAGACAAAGTCTCTACAAATACATAGCAAACCAAGTATTGGAACATTCATTGTAGTTCTTCATCTTGAAGTCACCATGAAGCATTCAACAATTAGCTCTGCTTATGTTATACCTTATAGTAACTTAATGCCGGCCCAAGCATCGGAATATCCGTATACACTTATAATTACCAAGATGCAAACTGGTCCTAAATTCACATGTTTCTTTTACCTTTATACAGAACATAGGCAAACGAATACCGAAGCAAAAATTAGGAAAGGGAAAATTCCAAAATCATGACTTCAGTAAAGAACTGAGGTATAAGACAGACATGCTTACATGTGTATTTAATATATTTCATGAATTTCAGTATCATTTGTGTCTTATGGTTAGTTTTCAGTTTAACTTTGCATCAGGTTTAATAAACTATTTATCCCCAAACTCTGCAAACCAACAAAGTATTGGAATTGTAGTTAATTATACTCCATCCAGAATATATTGATTGATTGATTGATTGAATATTGTTTAACGTCTACTGAGCAATATTTTAGCTATATCAAGACGAACCAGAATATATTTATCAAGATATTTACGAATGTATATAACATAAGAAGATATTTATTTTGCAGATGTTGAAACATAAATTTAAAGCATTAAACTCTTTTCTCCAAATCCCATCTCCCTATGTATAATTTTGAAATAGACTATAACATCTTTGATAAATTGTTTTTCCTTATTAGGTTAAGGTTATGTCAAAGTTTCTTGTAATTGTGCAAACTGAATGGATTCATGGTGAATTAAGTCTGCTTTAAAATGCTAAATTTTTGTGCAGTAATAGTTTGATTTTGGTGATTTGACAGGCAACTCGAAGACAATTCTGCATTACAGCGTTGTTTATATGGTATGGAAGTCATGGAAACCCGGAGATTATAATATAACACGTGAATGATGGTACGAACTGACGTTCCGGCTGTATATGGATGCATCAATCTCATTTTAGTTTTTAGGTGTCATTTGGGCATATGGCGCTCTTTTAATTCCCGACTCATAATGTATACAAGGTTGTTTATCCGGTAAATAGCCACAAAATTACGATTCCTCTTAGCATACGAGTGATTTTAGATATAGAGAAATGGCGGAGTAGCTACGATTGTAAAAGGACTCACAAAATTCTTGAAAAAGTGAATAAATTCAAATAAAATGAACGTATTTGATATTATGATATCAAAATAGTAAATAATATGTTTTCGTGCATTTTTCCAGCTGATATAAGCTGTTATTGCGAAAAGCAATAATGTAAAATATCTATTAGCTGTCCAGTTAACCTGAACAATTCAGAATTATTCGAGTTACAGTAAGTCTAAAACAACATATGTAGGGCAAACATCGGATACACGTGTCTGTACCTCTATTTAATGCAAACAGAAACTTGTAATCGTACCTTATACATGTACCTTTTGATAAAATGATTGAAAATAACAATGAAAGGATATGGAGTACATGCAAATAAGACTAAGTCTCTACAAATACATGTACGTTGTAAACTAAGCAAAGGAACAACGCTTTTATAGTTGTTCTTCATCTGGAAGCCACCATAAGGCCTTCAACAATGAGCTTTACTCATACCTCATAGTAAGTTCAAGACGACCCCTAGCACCGGTTTGGGCTGAATTCATTGCTAAAAATGTCGGGCAACGCGACATCCATGTCTCTTTTAGCCGTTGATCCATAAATTGAATTATAAAGATTTTGATGTATTCTTCAAAATAAAATCAATTGGCTGGTTCTGGACTTACTAAAATAAGTTTGGCAACTGAATAAATACAAAATGAAATATAGGTGAATGTTGTCCGACCCTAGATATAAAATCATAAAAAGTCAATCTCACGTAAGACAGTGAATTTAATTGAAACAGGAAGTTGCAAAAGGTTCTTATTCTGAAACTTCCAAAAGAGACACCTTGGTAAACTGTCACTCATACGTTATTAAAACTTGTGTCCCATCAAAAGGGGCTCGAATCACACGGATTTCCTGATTTGTTTACTACATAAAAGAGAGTTCAAAACTGTTTATATAATGTGCATGGCGTCAAGAAAACAATATTGCGTTTCATAGCTATGTTTTCCATTCAGTTCAAATGCCTATCCACAGGTGGAACCAGCATCAGAAAAGGAGAATTTCACGATTTGTACCATTTTTTTTAACATTTTGTTCAAAATATATGCCACATTTTTAAGAATTACAACTCACGGAACCATCATTTGATCTACTAGTGCTCTCAATTAAGCAGAATTAATTTAATAAAAACTTTTAGACTGTTGAAATATACATCAGCATAAATAAAATTATCATTTTTTCATCTCTTGGATAATCTTAAGACTTAAAAATGTAAACACTAGATATTAAATTTCTTACCCTCTCTTTAAGCATTCATTCAAAACTCTTCACATGGTTGAAAATAATACAGTAAATATGATATTATTTTCCGACATTTTAAAATCGACACAAACAATAAAAAGATATTTATATATTTGCTTATTCACCCTTTCATTTACAAAGGTGAGATTTAAAATTAAAATAATTGAGACACCAATTTTCGTTTTTGTTTTTACGTTGTTACTAGATCATATTTATATTTTAAATTAAGATAATTGCTGCAAAGAATGTATTGTATAGTTTTAATATATTAAGTTAATTATTGTTAGATCTTTTTGTTGCTACGAATTATACTACTGTATTGTTCTGCTTAATATTGCCATTATCATTGTTACTTAGTAGCAGTAAGGCATTAGCATCTTTATTTTGAGACTTCGCCAACAGAGCTAACGGAGCATTCCCAGGTCGTTAAACGGTTATTCTGACCGCGTACAATTGTAGACTGACTGTGTGGACGTGTAGTGCAAAGACTCGATAAAAGATCAGACTCACTCAAGGTAGTTATAAGTCAAAATTTCTTACTCCTACCAATTTCTCCCCTTTCTACTAGAGACAATCACACATTGTTTCCATTGTTGTCCCTTCGACATTTACTACTGTTTCTTATAAAATGCTGAGTTGTTCATTATATCCCCCTGTTTTAGCGAGCGGTATATATTGATCTTGGTGTACGTTAATATACGGGAATTTTGATTCGCGGAATTCCGGAAGCAAATCTACTACTAAAAAATCAATGTAATACAGTGAGATGGCATCACTTATTAATTGATACTGTTGAGCTAAGGGAGATTTATATTTAATCTATTTGTAAGGTTAATTGTTTTTTCGTCAACTAAAATTTAGTTAAATAATTGTCATATAGAACAAATTATAAGTACACTTCAATTTCATAAATAATTTGTTTTTAGGCGGTATGTACATGTATTTATATTCAATAGGTATTTTAATTATCTTTCTAACTTCTGACGAGAGTTCCTGTCTCGAAAGTTCCGTATTCCGTCCGCTTTTGGGGTACACACTTTGTGACAACTCCTCCCCGAACACTTGATGGAATTCAATGAAACTTTCACATAATGTTCAGTGGATATTGCTTTTGAGACCAGTTATTAAAAAAATTGATATGACTTTTTTCTTTTGATTTTTTTAACGTCTGGAATCAAATGGGGAAGCGGGGGTATATAATTTAATGAATTTTGCTCAGTTGTTTCCCTCTTGCATAGCTCTGTCCTTAGCTGATTTGAGCTTTTCTAATTAGATCTTATTGATTACTTGTTTTCTATCAGTTTTCACAAGTATTTTGGTTTTTTGACTTCCAAATATTTTGATTTTATTCTTACTGAAGAGACATAAGTTGTCGAAATGCGCATACGCAGAAATGAAATTCACGGTAAATAACAAAATACCGAAGTTACTGTTAATTTGTTTTCTGTATATGCGCATTTCGATAACTTATGTCTCATCAGTGCAGATAAAACCAAAACATTTGGAAGTCCGTTAACCGAAAAACTTGTTAGAGCCGATAGAGAACAAATAACCAAAAAGGATCTAAATAGAAAAGCACAATTCAACTGGGGACAGAGCTATGTATGAGGAAGATACTCCTTAGTTTTAAATAAAATTTTCTAAAATTAACTTCGGTATTTTGTTATTTATATACTTAGATGTTTCTGAGGATCTTGATCTTAAAAAGGAAACTGTACGATATTTGGCTGGATGTGACGTTTTGTTTTTTTTTTTTTTTTGCATCTCATATTATGAATTATTTATAAGTTGTAGCTGTTAATAATATAAAAAACAGTAAAATTCGTTATGCTGTACACGTGTTTCAAAGAGGAACCTATCATCAGCAGCATTAGAATCAAATAATGTGGAAAGCCATAATCCAAAAGTAATGAAAATAGAAGTACTCATTATTGTAGCTATTAAAAATGAAATGATTAACAAACTACAATATTTAAATTTTCTGAAAACTAATATAAATTAATGAAATTTTCTAAATGTCAAATTCATTAAAACAAAAAAAACATTTCAATTTGTACATTTCGTAAGAATTTTGTCCATGTAAGACTATTTTTTTCATTTTATCAAAATAAAATCTAAAGAAATGATTTCATTACTACACTTCGTCCCTAGAAAAAGCGAGTTCCTTTCAATAAAAAAAAATAAATAAAATAAAACACGATTCTGTCACATTGTATATAGATGAACCCTGCCGTAACTTTGGTTTATATAATATATTGACCCGGCGTTTACGTTTTTCTCTCTAACCTCGCAAAGCCTTTCATGAAAGGTTAAAAAAACAATACTTATTACAATACTTGCAATACTTGTTATACCTAAAACTCAACTTATCCACCTAACAAAAGTCTGAGTAAACGACCAGAACGCCGTTAACCTGAATCTTTCCTAAATCTAAAACTGACTTTGTTTAAATATTCTGTCTAAATGAAGCTATGGCAAAACCAGAAACCTTTCTTAAACCAAGTTCATAACAAACTAGAATACAACCTAGACCAAAATTTGACTTGTGCAGAGCTTAACCCTCCCTAATTCAGGCACCAGGTTTTACCAAGGTCTGACTGAACCAAATGCTTAACCTAAACAAAGCAGAACCACAGTGAAACAAATTCCCAACAAGTCCAGAAAGGTTCCTAAGCTAAACAATCTGACTTATGCAGAATTATGCCTTAATAAAACATGCATTTTGTTGCCAAAAAAGTCATTCGTTGCCCAATGAAAGCCACAATATATTTTTCAACCGAGTTTCACCTGAAGATGACACGTACACATGTAACTACTACATCTATTTATCAAGTTTCTAAGCTTTACAAAAATCCCTACAAACGCCGTTTTATTTCGGCCTCGAGTAATTGTTCTACCACAAATTTATCAATCTATGTAACCATTGAGCCTCCTTGAGTTAGTTGAAATCATAAACAACAAAATTCTGGTGTAAACTACTTTTGCAGAGTAAGAATTTCTATTGAATTAAAAATGACATGATATGGAGTAATTGCACATGATACAAAGTTTCTACAAATACGTTGTAAAAATAGGAAATGGAACAACGCTAATATTGTTGTTCTTCATTTTGAAGTCAACGTGAGGCCTTCAACAATGAAATAGCATATACACCATATTAAGGGCATATCCAACAGTTTCTTGCTATATTGTCATTTTCATAATTTTAGATATGTTGTTAAACAAGTGCCGAGGATTCCAAAAAATGACAAGAAAATATTGGGTCGCCGATCTTGTTTCCATGTGAATCGACCTTAAACATTGATCATTTTTGCGTTTATCAGAGCAACAGAAAAACAAAGTTAATGTTTTAAGGATTTACAGAAAAATTGATTTGGTTTAGGAAATTATGTTATATTTATCTAAATTAAAGAGTATGTATCACGTATTATAAAAAAAAGTTGCACGAGTGAATTACACAGTCAAATTTACAATATTTTAAAGACTTCTCATTTTGTCGATCTTATGAAATTCTGATATTGTGTTCCCAGTGCCAGTTTGAGCCGAATTCATTGCTAAATGTAAAACATCCTTGCTGTTCGTTATCCGTGAATGTTTCAGATAAATTACAAGAAATATAAAACCAGTTTCATCTTTTGAAAGTAATGCTTTTTCTACACTTTGAACAACACTTTGACATAATTCGATTTAATCCAAACTTATTAAAATGTCATTCAAATTTTGTCGCATTCGAATCATCTATTGTAACAAATAAAAACAAGGATTATCTGATACTACTTACAACAATCGCTGTTCCTGTTCTTGGTTTTAGGATCATAGTTTATCAACCGGTCTTTAGGATTTTCCATGGGTACAAAATGTGCACCTCCCTCTAATTGCAGATTTTTTTTCTTTTCTGTTACGACCGGGACTTCATGGGAAAAGCTACAAATTGCAACCGTGCAAAACAGTGGTAAACGTGTTTCAATTTTCAACGGTGACACAAGGTACTTTGAAGATATCCTTTCTATTGACAATCCCCAGTTTTTGATTTTGTCAATATCGTTTATATCTATAACATTTGAAACTTAATGAAGCAATTCATGACTTCCGGAGCACCTGCTGATGCCTCCAATATGTGATGGGGTTCACACTGTAAGTCGTTAAGTATTGTGGCGTTATTGTCCATTTTTTATGATTTGTCTTTGTCATGCTGTGCCAATGTAGTTAGGAATGAATACGGGACTTTTTAATGGTATTTAAACCGGAGAAAATTCTTAAACTATACACAAAAAAACAATACACTTATACAGTACGATAAAAAGGATTTTTCTGTTCCCGTTTTCTTGTTCCTGACGGCGACGTTCCTCTTAATATTCTACGGGTTGTATATATTTGTACGACTCGCACGTGTTTGTTTTATTCTTGGCGACTTAATGAATGTAACCTTGCTTTAGACCAAAGATATTAATTTTAAAAAATCAGTGAAAAAATTTAAGAATTTTTACAGCGATATATTTAGTACTGTTTGATATCGAAAAATTGCGTGACTCTTGAACACCTTTTTACGGAAATGCTGATAAAAACGCCAGAGTCTAGTAAAATATGGGAAGTATTATAACATGATGTCCTGCATAAATTACATTGTCAAATGATTCACTTGTATGATCACATATCTGTATTATTTACTACACAATAGAAATATGTATTTCACCCTAAGTTTAAAAGCATAAAACTCTATTTACACCTTTCTGAGTTCTTGATTTTTGTATGTTGTACAAATATGTGATCATTGTTTATTTTTCATTTATATTT
>MJUU01007967.1:5253-21637 GCA_002080025.1 Modiolus philippinarum
TGAAAATAGCTTACATGGTACAACTCATCATTATGAAGGTTGAGAATAAATATTAAATCATTTCCGCATACAGAAGCAAAGAAAACTTTGACAAAAATTTTCATTAATAGTGGTATATATAACTAAGTATCAATGTATCGGTAAACAGGAAGTAATAGCGCAACAAACCTGAAAATAGCTTACACGGTACAACTCATCTATATGAAGCTTGAGACTAAATATTAAATCATTTCCACTTATAGAAGCAGAGAAAACTTTGACGAAAATTTTCATTAGTAGTGGTATATATAACTAAGCATCAACATACCAATGTATCGGTAAACAAGAAGAAGTAGCGCAACCAACCTCAAAATAGCTTACACGGTACAACTCATTATCATGAAGCTCCAGACCAAATATGAAATCATTTCCACTTTTGGAAGAAGAGAAAACTTTGACGAAAAATTTTCATTAGTAGTAGTATGAAACTAAGTATTAATGTATCGGCAAACAGGAAGTAGTAGCGCCACAAACATGAAAATATCGGACACTGTACAACTCATCATTTGGAAGCCTAATGCTAAATATCAAATCATTCCCACCTGTAGAAGTCGAGAAAACTTTGACAGTAAAAGTGTTACGGACGGACGGAATGACGGATGGACACCACCATCACTATATACCCTCTGCTTTTACAAAGCGGGGGTATAAAAACAATAAAGTCTCGCAACAGGAAGTACTTATGCGGTAACATTGAAATCTATATATACTCATCGGACCAGTATGAGGAAGCTTTTGTGGAAATATGAATTCATTCTGTAAAGTAGTTGCTGAGAAAAGTGTGGTTACGGACGGACAGACGAACGGACGAATGAACGGCGGTAAACCAGTATACCCCCACTACTATGTAGCGGGGGTATAACAACAATTGAATCCCGCCTACAGTTTCAGAGAAAATTGTGACGAAAAATTACATACAAGTGATGACCCTAAAGGATGTCTCGCCTGTCCCTGCTGGACTCTAAATTGATGTGAAATCTAAGTGAACTAATCAGAAGAGTGTACATGCTCACTAGACTGTGAAATTGAGGTCAAGGACAAAAGTCACCTGCCAGACTGACATGTACTACCCAAGACCAACCTACATACCAAATATTATCAACCTACCACTTCTACTTATTGAGAAATGGACTTAAGCAGAAAAACTTAACATGGCCACTAGACCGCGAAATTGAGGTCAAGGTCACATGACAAATGTCAGACTGGCATATACCCAAATAAATCTTGCTATAGGACAAATATTGTGAGTCTAGAGGCTACAGTTGCTGAGAAATAGACATGAATGTGAAAATTTAACAAAGTCACTGAACCATGAAATTGAGGTCAAATAAACATGACAGGTGTCAGACTGGCGTGTACCCATATAGATCTCCCTACAAACAAAATATGACGGGTCTAGGTGTAACAGTTACTGAGAAAAGGACTTGAATGTGAAACTATGTCGCAGATTTTCTAAGTTCACTGAACCATGCAATTGAGGTCAAGGCAACACGACAGGTGTCAGACTGCCGTGTACCCATATAGATCTCACTATAGACCAAATATGACAAGTCTAGGTGTTATAGTTCCTGAGAAAAGGACTTGAATGTGAAACTATGTCGCAATGTTTATGTGCTTATTGAACCATGAAAACAAGGTCAAGGTCATCCAAAATATATGCTGCTGGAAAGGTCATCACTTGGTGGTGCTGTGGACCAAAGATGATGTTTGTATGTATTACCCTTGAAAAGTTATGAAGGTTTTAGAAAAAAGTTTACGCCGCCGCCGCCGTCGCTGGATTGCTATACCTATGTCTCGCCTTCAGCGACTTTCGTCGCAGGCGAGACAATATATTGTACAACAATGAAAAACAATGACGTCTCGGCAAACAGGAAGTGCATATGGCGTAACCTTGAAATCTGAATACAGGATAGATTGGACCATAAGGAAGCTCTGTGCAAAACAACAAATGAATCCCACCTACAGTTTCAGAGAAAATTGTGACGAAAAATTACATATATTGTACAACAATGAAAAACAATGACGTCTCGGCAAACAGGAAGTGCTTATGGCCTAACCTTGAAATCTGAATAAACGATAGATTTGAGCATAAGGAAGCTCTGTGCATAACAACAATTGAATCCCTCTTACAGTCTCAGAAAAAATTGTGATGCAGTCTCAGAAAAAATTGTGATGAAAAATTCCATATGCTGTACAACAAAAAAAATAACTAGAGGATGACATGCCCCCGCGCAAGGTTGAATCAAATTGGGAATTGTTAGCAATATTTATCCCCGCACTTTCAAAGAAAGTTCGGGGATAATGTTATACCCTCCCTCCGTCTGTCCGTCACACTTTACTTGTGACTCAAACTCCTCCTACATTTTTGGATTTAGGGTTTTTAATTTTGTTGTAGAATTGTTGCATATAGTCTGCAGATGCGCAATAAGCTTTCCGATTTTCGATATTGGTCTTGGTGCAAACAAGAGGCCCCATGATGTCAATTTTTACACATGTGGCATGTGACACAAACTCCTCATACATTTATTAATTTAGGGACTTAATTATCCCCGTAATTTCGAATGAAAGTTCGGGGATATTGTCGTTGGCCTCATCCGTCCGTCCGTCCGTCTGTCCGTCCATCCGTCACACATCCTTGCGACGGGAACTGCTCCTACATTTTTGGATTTAGGGTTTTAATTTTGTTATAGAACTGTTGTATATATGCTGCAGATGCGCAATAAGCTTTCAGATTTTTGATATTGGTCTTGGTGCAAACAAGAGGCCCCAAGATGTCCATTTTGACACATGTGGCATGCGACGCGAACTCCTCCTACATTTTTGAATTTAGGGTTTTAATTTTTTTTGTAGAATTGTTGCATATGGTCTGTAGATGCGCAATAAGCTTTCGGATTTTTGATATTTATCTTGGTGCAAACAAGAGGCCCCAAGATGTCAATTTGACAAAGACCACAAAATGTGGATTGTGACACATATGGCATGCGATGCAAACTCATCCTACATTTTTGGATTTATGGTTTTAATTTTGTTTCAGAATTGCTGCATATAGTCTGTAGATGCGCAATAAGCTTTCAGAATTTTGATTCCGGTTCCAACTTTGGTAAATTTCCTGAAAATGTCAAAGACTGATATTTTTGGACATTTTGGCATATAATCTTATATTTTGGCAAGTATTTTGGAAAAAATAAAAATTCTGAATCTTAGAATTCGAAAATGTGATTCCAATTTTGGTAAATATCCTGAAAGTCTCAAAGACCACTTATTTTTTGGAATTCTACCTAGCAACCATACTTTTAGCATTTGTTTTGATAAGGTTAATCATTTTCACCAATTGGATTTCAAAAATATTTGATTCCAATTTTGGTAAATTTCCTGAAAGTGTCAAAGACCACTTATTTTTTGGAATTCTACCTAGCAACAATACTGTTAGCAGGTTAGGATTTGTTTCCATTAGGGCAATCATTTTCACCAATTGAATTCTACCTAGCAACAATACTGTTAGGATTTGTTTCTATCAGGGCAATAATTTTCACCAATTGAATTTCAAAAATATTTGATTCCAATTTTGGTAAATTTCCTGAAAGTGTCAAAGACCATACTAGTATATTTTTTTGGAATTCTACCTAGCAACCAAACTGTTAGGATTTGTTTCCATTAGAGCAATCATTTTCACCAATTGAATTTCAAGAATATTTGATTCCAACTTTGGTAAATTTCCTGAAAGTGTCAAAGATCACATATTTTTTTGAATTCTACCTAGCAACCAAACTGATGGGATTTGTTTTCATTAGGGCAATCATTTCACCAACTGAATTTCAAAAATATTTGATTCCAATTTTGGTAAATTTCCTGAAAGTGTCAAAGACCACATATCTTTTGAATTCTACCTAGCAACCATGCTGTTAGGGTTCATTTCCATTAGGGCAATCATTTTCACCAATTGAATTTCAAAAATAATTTATTCCAATTTTGGTAAATTTCCTAAAAGTGTCCAAGACCACATATTTTTTGGAATTCTACATTGAAACCATAGTTAAAAAATTTGTTAGAATTAGAAGAAACATTTCACAAACTTGATTTCCAAAATATATGATTCCAAGTTTGATAAAATTCCTGAAAGTCTCAAAGAATACTTATTTTTTGGAATTCTGCCTAACAACCATATATTCTTTAATTCCTTATGGTAAAAATAGTGACTGTCAATAGTTTAATTTCAAAAATGTTAAGAAAAATTACACACAGGGTCTATAACTGTTTTCTGTTTCAAACAGGGGGTGCATGGATCACTGTCGTTTCCGACAGTCATTACTCTAGTTTTGTTATAGAATTGTTGCATATAGTCTGTAGATGTGCAATAAGCTTTCGGATTTTTGATATTGGTCTTGGTGCAAACAAGAGGCCCCATGTTGTCAATTTTAACAAAGACCCAAGGATGTGGATTAGACACATGTGGCATGTGACGCAAACTCCTCGTACATTTATGGATTTAGGGATCAAATCTTTATGCAGAATTGTTGCATATAGTCTGTAGATTTGCAATAAGCTTTTGGAATTTTGGTTCCGGTTCCCACTTTGGTAAATTTCCTGAAAATGTCAAAGACACCTATTTTTTTTTTAATTTTGGCATATTATCTTATATTCTGACAAGTGTTCGGTAAAAAACAAAACTCTGATAACTTAGGATTCTGAAAGGCGGTTCCAATTTTGGTAAATTTCCTGAAAGTCTCAAAGACCACTTATTTTTTGGAATTCTACCTAGCAACCATACTTAAATTGTTTATTTAGTTTAGGAAAAACATTTTCATCAACTGAATTTCAAAAATTGATTGATTCCAATCTTGGTAAATTTCCTGAAAGTCTCAAAGACCACTTATTTTTTGGAATTCTACTTACCAACCATATATCCAAGAATTCTTTTAGTAACAATAATGACTATCAATAGGTAGACTTAAACAAGTGTAGACACAGAAATGTCTCGCCTGTATATGCATATTTTACGAAAGGATATGGAGTAAACGAACATGAGACCATAACACATATGCTACATCAAACTGCAATAATTTTAATGAGCTGTATGGCCATTTCGGAAATTAATTCCTCATCAGCAGCACTAGAACCCAAACAAAGGAAATCCATAATTTCAAAAAATGTTTAAAATGCATACAACCAAACGAAATCCGAATAATTAGTTATATAAAATATAGCTAAGGACAAATATCTTTACCAAAATAATTAGTCATGGCTACATGACAGGCGCCAGACTGGCATGAGCACACCTAGATGTAACAAAAGAACAACGTCTGTTGGTGTTCCAGTTGAAGAGAAATGATCAAAGTCAATGAACCTTGAAATTGAGGTCAAGGCTACATGACAGGTGTCAGACTGGCGTGCACCCACCTAGATGTAGCAATATATCAAATATGATGAATCTAGGTGTTCTAGTTACAGAGAAATAAGTATTCTAGTAGAAAAGTGATCAAAGTCAATGAACCATAAAATTGAGGTCAAGGCTACATGACAGGTGTCAGACTGGCAAGCACCCACTTAGATGTAGCAATAGACAAAATATAGTATGTCTATATATTACAGTGCCTCAGAAATTGACTTGAATGTAAAACTATGTCGCAAAATTTACAAAGTCACTGAACCGTGCAAATGAGGTCAGGGTCAAATGACAAGTGGCAGACTGGCATGCACCTACTAAGATACATCAATACACTATTATATACTATATATTATGGTTCTATGTATTACATATCCAGAGAAATCAACTTGAATGTGAAACTATGTCGCATATTTTCTAAGTTCACTGAACCATGCAATTGAGGTCAAGGCAACACGACAGGTGTCAGACTGCTGTGTACCCATATAGATCTCACTATAGACCAAATATGACAAGTCTAGGTATTATAGTTCCTGAGAAAAGGACTTGAATGTGAAACTATGTTGCAATGTTTATGTGCTTATTGAACCATGAAAACAAGGTCAAGGTCATCCAAAATATATGCTGCTGGAAAGGTCATCACTTGATGGTGCTGTGGACCAAAGACAAAAATAAAGAAAAAAATATGTCTAGGGTGTATAACAACTGTTTTCTGTGTCAAACAGGGAGTGCGGGGATAGCTGTCGTTTCCGACAACATCTAGTTGTGTCTGTAAGACACATATGATGCCCCCGCTAAACATATGTTATTCTAGGTTGCACAGATTAACTATATACCCTCTATTACTAAATCACCAAAAAATTAAAAGTTGAACAATGTATATTTTTGAAAAAACAAGAGGCTCTCAAGAGCCTGTATCGCTCACCTGGGTCATGGCTGACACAATAAGTCAAAATAATCACAAGGTTCTCATTTTAAAATTTGTTTATTAATGTTTAAGGGTCTCATTTTGAAGTTTGCTGATGTTTATTAATGTTTAAGGGTCTCATTTTGAAGTTTGCTGATGTTGTATGATCCAAAATTAAACTATCTTCCAAACTGGCAGCTATTTTTGATGGGGCGTAGACCAACTGTCACCTTTCTTGAAGAAGACCATTTAAGGATCATTGTGCCTCACTTTGGTTTAACTGGCATAGTATTTTCAGAGGAGATCTTTAAATGATTTCCCATGGGGTCCAAGGTTTAACAATGTTCCCCACTGACTGCCATCTTGGATGCTATGTGGATATCCAGACACATTTTATGAAGGGGACCAAGTAAGGACCATTGTGACCAAGTATGATTCCAATTGGCCATGTACTTTTAGAGGAGAAGATCTTTGAATATGTTTCCCTACAGGGTCCAATGTTAAAAACATGTTCCCTCCTTGTGGCCATCTAGGATATATGATGTGGACTTGCTGAACACATTTTTAAAAGGGGCCATCTATGGACCATTGTGACTAAGTTTGGTTCCAATTAGCCCAGTATTTTCAGAGGAGAAGATTTTTGCAATATTGTCCAATTTTGGACAAAGTTCCCCGCCGGCGGCCATCTTGGATGACGTGCAGACTTGCCAGACAAAATTTTCAAAGGGGACCACCGAAGGACTATTGTGACTAAGTTTGGTTCTAATTGGCGCAGTAGTTTCAGAGAAGATCTTTGAATGCTTTCCCATAGGGTCCAATGTTAAAGCGCGTTCCCTGCTGGCGGCCATCTTGGATATGATACAGACTTGCCAGACACTTTTTTTTAATGGGGCCACCTAAGGACCATTGTGCCCAAGTTTGGTTCCAATTGGCCCGATGGTTTCAGAGAAGATGAGTTTGAATGAAAAGGTTATGATGGACTGACCACTGAAGGCAAGAAGATCACCATGGCAGAGCCATGCAGTTCAGCTATAATGTTATACAGACATTGAAGCATAGATGCAACTTCAATAATAACTGAGAATCATGTTTGCATTGTGGGCATACAAACATAACTAAATGATACATTAGGCCCTATCAAGTTAATTTGTAGATTCTCATCCACCTGTACCAAAAAATCTGGGGCGGGTGGGAGGCTTTTATTTTTTTATTTTTTACTGATTTTCACTTAAATTGATAGGAATTTAAAGAAAATTTCTGTATAATTGAAAAAAAAAAAAAAATTGAGCTTATAAAAAATGGGGCGGGTGGGGATGAGAATCTATAAATTAATTTGATATGGCCTTATATACAATTATTATTGAATTGTGAAATAAGTATACATTGTAGTTTATGAAAGTATTTTTGCAAAAAAAATGTAAAAATTTGTACACAAACACTTTTTTGCTCTTGATTATGTAACAAATAATTATTTCTAATAAAGTGATAGCAGGGAATTTCTCTAAAACTTAAAGAGAAAAGTAAACAAAAGAAGATTTGAAAGCAGAATTTAAAGGGAAATAACCCATAACCATATGGCATTGAAATTTTTTTTTTTGGTGAAAAAAGTCGATAACTACAACACAGGCAGTTGGATTTTCTTCAAAATTTCAGAGTATGTAGATCTTGATATGCTAAACATTTTTCAAATTTACACTTCACCTCTATCTGTTACAGTTTTTGAAATAAAAAATAAACTAGAGTAATGACTGTCGGAAAAGACAGTGATCCCCGCACCCCCTGTTTGACACAGAAAACAGCTATAGACCCTGGGTATAATTTTCTTAACATTAAACTATTGACAGTCACTATTTTTACTATAAGGAATTAAAGAATATATGGCTGTTAGGCAGAATTTCAAAAAATAAGTAGTCTTTGAGACTTTCAGGAATTTTACCAAACTTGGAATCTTATATTTTGGAAATCAAATTGATGAAATGTTTCTTCTAATTCTAACAAATTTTTTAACTATGGTTTCAATGTAAAATTTTGAAAAATTAGTGGTCTTTGACAATTTCAGGAAATTTACCAAATTTGGAATCAAATATTTTTCAAATTCAATTCGTGAAAATGATTGCCCTAATGGAAACAAATCCTAACAGTTTGGTTGCTTGGTGGATCTCCAAAAAATATGTGGTCTTTGACACTTTCAGGAAATTTTACAAAATTGGAATCAAATATTTTTGAAATTCAATTGGTGAAAATGATTGCCCTAAGTGAAACAAATCCTAACAGTATTGTTGCTAAGTAGAATTCCAAAAAATAAGTGGTCTTTGACACTTTCAGAAAATTTACCAAAATTGGAATCAAATATTTTTGAAATCCAATTGGTGAAAATGATTAACCTTATCAAAACAAATGCTAAAAGTATGGTTGCTAGGTAGAATTCCAAAAAATAAGTGGTCTTTGAGACTTTCAGGAAATTTACCAAAATTGGAATCACATTTTCGAATTCTAAGATTTCAGAATTTTTATTTTTTCCAAATACTTGCCAAAATATAAGATTATATGCCAAAATGTCCAAAAATATCAGTCTTTGACATTTTCAGGAAATTTACCAAAGTTGGAACCGGAATCAAAATTCTGAAAGCTTATTGCGCAACTACAGACTATATGCAACAATTCTGCAACAAAATTTAATCCATAAATCCAAAAATGTAGGAGGAAGTCACTTCGCAAGGATGTGTGACGGACGGACGGACGAGGCCAACGACAATATCCCCGAACTTTCATTCGAAAGTGCGGGGATAAAAATGCATAAATTTTGAAAATTTTAGAGAAAAAGCGCTATAACTCTAAGACGGTTTTTCCGATTTTCTTCAAAATTGCAGGGCAGATAGATCACGTCATTCTGAACAATTCTACCCTGTCAGATTTTTGATATCTGCAAAGGTTTTGAAGTTATTTGCAAAAAACAGCAATTTACCCCTATGTACTATTTTTAGTAACAGCGGCCATGTTGTTTGGTCCTCGGACTAACCGAACATATTTTTCAAACTACATACCCTGGTGATGACCCAGGCCAAGTTTGGATTAAATTGGCCCAGTGGTTTCAGAGGAGAAGATTTTTGAAGAAAAGTTTACGACGGACGGACGGACGGACGACAGACGACGGACGCCAAGTGATGGCAAAAGCTCACCCTGGCATAGCCAGGTGAGCTAAAAAATGAACCGAAATCAAAATACATACCATATGCACATCTTCAATATAGGTACAAATGAACTGCAAAATAAAAGCTTCCTAGCATTAAAACTATAGGAGGAGTTGTGCGGACAATCTGTGTACACTCTATTAATAATTCACCCAATAAATGACTAGGTTCAACATTGTGTATTTTTTCCAAAAAATGCATCAAAATTAAATCCTTCCCACATGCACATCTTCAATATACATGTAAGTACAAATGTTCTGCAAAATAAAAACTTCCTAGCATAAAAACTGTAGGAGGAGTTGCGTGGACAAACTACATGTATGTACCCCTATTACTAAAAAAAATGACGAAGTTCAACAATGTATAATTTTATCAAAAATTAACCAAAATCAAAATCAAAATCCTTACCACATGCACATCTTCAATATAGGTACAAAAGATCTGCAAAATAAAAACTTCCTAGCATCAAAACTGTAGGAGTTGCACGGACAAACTATGTACCCTCTATCACAAAATCACTAAAAAATGACAAAGTTCAACAATGTATATTTTTAAAAAAAATTAACCAAAGTCAAAATCCTTACCACATGCATATCTTCAATAAAGGTACAAAAGATCTGCAATATAAAAACTTCCTAGCATTAAAACTTTAGGAGGAGTTGCGTGGACAAACTATGTACCCTCTATGAAAAATCACCAAAAATGACTAAGTTCAACAATGTATATTTTTGACAAAAATGCACCAAAATCAAAATCCTTATCACATGCACATCTTCAATGTATGTACAAATAATCTGCAAAATAAAAACTCTCTAGCATAAAAACTGTAGGAGGAGTTGCGCGGACAAACCATGTACCCCCCTCGGACGGACGGAAGACGGACGGACAAGACGGACGGACGGACGAGGGTAAAACAATATCGTTGCGGGGGCATAAAAACAATTAAGTCTCGGAAAACAGGAAGTACTTATGAGGTAAACTTGAAATCTGCATATACACATTGGACCATCATGAGAAAGCTTTTGCCAAACTATGATTTCATTCTGTAAAGTAGTTGCTGAGAAAGGTGTGGTTACGGACGGACGAACGAATGGACGAAAGGAGGTAAACCAGTATACCCCCACTACTATGTAGCAGGGGTATAGTAAAAATCATTACTTCCTCAGGAACAGAAAATAATTACACAGACCATTAAGTACTGATATTTTTCTTCAAAATAGTACATAACATGTGACCTTGTCTTTAAAATCGAAACTTCAGAATCATAATACAGATTTCTGAGATATTTGAAATGTGAAATATAACCTTTTTCAGTTACTCTCTATTTTTTTTTCCTAAAGGAAGATAATATTTTTGTCAAGGGAGATGATTTGGACACTAAAAACATAACTAGAATAAGTTATTTAAGGACGTATTCTCCCGAGGTTTCAGTCTCGTTCAAAACTCGTTTATGAATAATTCTTAAAGCTTCTCTTAGGAGTGACATTTTTATTGATATATATTATATAATGACCCTCCCAAATTGCGTGAAAAAATTATACCCCTACTACCAGTAGTTTTCGAGAAATTGAAAATTCTAATTTTTGACCAACTTTGACCATTGATGAGCACTTTTAATGTAAGAATTTAGCTGATTTTTGGGTACGGGTAATAAAAATTTATTTTCAAGAAAAGTGCTCATCTTATTCATATGATTTCTTTTCTAAATTCTTAAAGATATAATTGTCCAACTATTTAAACAAAAAATGGTGAGTTTTGACTGTGTAGTTGATGGGAAATTTGAAAAATCTAGATTTTTACAGATTTTACGAAGTCTTGATTTTGACCCAAAAAAGCAACATTTTCTTACAAAACTTTCTTACACAGTATCATCCCGGACCTATGTTTTTAATAGTGATATTTCTTCAGACTCATAAGATCTAACAATCTGGAAAGTTTGAGAGAAAACTTGATGCTGGAAATCTGTGTTTTAGCCAAAAATGGTCCCAAAATAGGCAAAATTTATGAAATTTGCACAAAATTTTCAAAAATAGGGGTTTTCAAATGACTATAGCAAAAAAAAAAAATGCACACTGACATATGGTTTTCTTTTCAAAAATTATTTTTTCATGGTCTTAGTATTACAAAAATGCAGGTTGATGCATGAAAATTTTGACCTCTCAGGAGAATACATCCTTAAAAGATAACTGATTTTTGTTGTGCAACTGACTGATGATGTGAGGCATGATTTGGAAGATGAGAGACTATTCACCGATTTTATAACACAAAAACAAACTTGGTGACCATATAAAATATTTTTGAAAGTGTATCAATAAAACAGAAATATCTTTAGCAACAAATATCAGTTTTTCAGAAAAAATGCAGGATCAATTTTGAAATGACAATAATTTAAAGTTAAAATTTAAATCATTTTAAGTTCATTCCATAGCAATGTTTACCAATATATAATAGGGGCATTAATTTACGTTCCTCTCACGTTAACATGCAGGTACCCCTGGCCAGGCTCATTGCCCCTAGGAAATATAAATAATGTCATTCACCAGGGGACTAAAATATTAGGATTTGAAAAGAGAAGACGCTCCATCCGTTTGATCATCTTTGGCTACCATTGTTATTAATTTGTAACAAGTAAACATGGTAATCACTATGTCTTGTGTATTTTACATGTGCTAGGATAACAGATAAACATTTTTGTTTAATATATACTAGTATAGCATTGATTATTTCAAATATCCTGGAATCCTTGTTTTGTTTTAATTTCCAGTTGTTCCATCCCCAGTCGTTCTGTCCCCAGTAGTTCTGGCCTCAAGTAGATCCGGCCCCAATTTTAAAGTAGTTCCGGCCCCATATATTAATTTGATTATTTAAACCAACAAGTTGCATGACTCTGCTTGTATTTACTAAAAAAATAATTTAATCACTCAATTAATTAATTAGACTGATCAGGTCATACTAGTATATGAAGAAGCCAATTCAAAATGGATGTTTTCTTAAACAAGGGTGATGGAAAGGGCATTAAAATGATAGAAAAATAATTGACTTATAAAGTGAGTTAATTAAACCTTTAGTTACTTTGATGTTTCTCTTGAATACAAAATTTTTTTGAAGATGAAGTTACATTATTTCAAGTTCAAATTGCCTTAATCTACCCGCGAAGTAGGTACCCGTACTACTAACTGGAGGTGCTGATGCCGCGGTGTCAGAAGTACCAGTCTTTGGTGCAAAATGAGGTACGAGTAAAACCCATTGTTGAAGGCCTCATTGTAACTTCAAGATGAAGAACAAAAATAAAAACGTTGTTGCATTGCTCAGTTTTACCATGTATTTGTAGAGATTTTGTCTCATTTGTGTTTACTCCATATTCCTTCTTTTTTAAAC
Organism: Modiolus philippinarum; assembly: GCA_002080025.1. NCBI lineage: Eukaryota > Metazoa > Mollusca > Bivalvia > Mytilida > Modiolidae > Modiolus > Modiolus philippinarum. The sequence goes on from MJUU01007967.1 coordinate 18,152, forward strand.
CAAGCAGGAATGGGTGTATCCTTATGACGGTTAACAGTAAAAATTTAGACCAAATGACGTTTTAACGGTAATGTGATGGACAGAAAATTTGCATTCAAATATATGATGTGTTGTAATATTTGCCTGTATATTCCATCTTGTTGTATACTTTTTGGGATAGGATTAACATAGGCTCTGCCTGTTATCCATATCTTTTTACATTTATATCAATAAAATGTTTGAAATTATGCCTTCACAAAAAATTATCAACCCACTTGTTTATGACGATATAATTTATGCCATCACCATAAATTTGCCTGGTATTTCTACAAAAATGTGTTTTGCCAAATGGTCATATGTTTTTTTTTTCTTAGCAAAATACAATAAAGGTACAAAATGAATCATGCTAATATATAAATGATGATTTACTGTATTTCTTTTCTTACCCATTTGACGTGTAACAATAGTTGAACAGAAGCATTTTTAAAAACAGTTAACGATAAATACATTCATACCCTCATAATGGGCAAAATATATTGGGGACGGAACGACTGTGGCCAGAACTACTTGGGGACGGAACGACTTGATACCATTTGTTACAACGGAGCGAACAACGAGCCAGGATCTCAATTGGGTTACAAAACAAAGATAAAAATTCCCTTTAGCCATATGTTTTTGATAGAATTAAAGAAGTTTTATGATTGAAATCATCGATATTATGTCCATAATTTACTCAATGACGCCGTTTGACCACAGGAACTGTGTATGTGCATGGATAAAAAATCAGTAACGTTTGATGTCGCGTTTTCATTAATTTACGCCAGTTTTCAAATATGAAAGGGCAATGAAGGGTGAACCATTATTTACAATATACATTCTCACCATATAATGTAAAAATTGAAGTAAATGCATAAAATAGCAGTACATAACAAAAGCAAATCAATGTTTTTCTTCACAATGAAGTACTTCCGGTTGATTTATTGAAAATAAAACCTAAATTATGTTCTTCCCCTTCCGTACACAGATCCATCTCAAATATTTGGATGCTATTTTGGAGTTGAACAGCAAGTAAAAATATATTCTTTTATTCTTCATACGACTTTGGTAAATACGCCGAAAATACACAATAACATATGTCTTATATCATATGTGTAATATGTGTTTGTACTGTTTACGTCTCTGCTTGATATCTGTTTTATGTCTTGTATTATTATATATCTATGTATGCATGCACTGTATATTTGTCGCACTTAACATCGGTTCAAAAGCTCTGTAAGAGCTTATGTTATATTGTTATTTAACTTGCCGACTTTAAATAAAGTTTATTTATTTGAACATAGACATGAACGACACCGTACAAAGGGGAATAACTCAAACTACATTTGATAAAAATGGAACAAGTCATGCAGGCCATTCTGTATCTGTATCTGTAAGAATACGTCTCAGGATCCCCAGTGGGCTTTGATGAGACGGGAGAGAGCCGTTTAGTCGTGCAAAGCTGCTAGCGCAGACTATAAGCATTCAATGGAACTAGCACATACAATGTTTTCCTCTAGGTGGTGAAGTCTATTGCAGTTTTCACAAGTTTACATTACATTTAACTTTACTTCCATTAGTAAAGTTAAGATTTACTTGTCCTAAATTGTCCAAACTGTGCAGGATTTCATTATATTTGAACTTTTCACTTGTCATTTGGGCAAGTAGTTCTGGTAGGGTTAAGTCAGATAAGCCTGAAGTCATGTAGAGCCTTTACACGGTAAAATATATATCAGATGACAAACCAACCCCAATATCACCCAGAGAGCTGAAGGATTCAGAGAGGTGATTATGGTCGTGTACACGCTTTATCATATATTTCAACAAATGAAAAATTCTTGTTTTATTTTTTTAATAGATGAGACATGACCCTGTTAGTGTAAGCATACTTTCTTTCCGGCGTTCTGGGTAAAAAACAACCTATTGTATTTCTCCCTCGACGTTTATTCCATCACGGTCAATACGCCATTGTGATTGGTCAATTAAATGTTTTGGAAATTCTACAAATTGATGCGTTTTATCCAAAAGGAAGGAATGACACTGTCTTAATTACAAAAACAGGAAAACAGCAAACACCTACAATGGCCAGGAACTACAATCACATGCCACAATTTACAAGCAAACTGTACCAGAAAAACAATAATGAAAACAAGAGACAAACATAAATAACGATAGGAACTCGGGATAGCCGGACTTGGTACCGGCACTAGCATAAGCCCGTGGTATGGTTAAACCGGTTTATGGGTACCCAAACCTCCCCTTTCTCTATCCCGTTTCCCTACAGTATCATAAACATGCGAATAAAACCCAATACAGGTAGACTACTAATTCAATGACCACTATCTTGGAACAGAAAAAGCATAAGACAAAACGTAATTTTGAAAGAAGGGTCAAAGAGTGCTCGCCGCTAAACTATACCGGCTAGCTCAAGGAATCTAGTCTGCTGGTAAAAAACACTACCGCACTACGGAAGAAAAGTCAAACTCAAAACTCCCCGAAGGGTTTGGTAAAGAGTCTTCATGTATTTCAGTAGACATTGGCAGTATCAGTGAGAGGCCAGTATATATGTAAAGTCTTCAGGTCACTGGACTCCAAAGTCAGTTTAACGGATTTGTTCAGAATATCTCGTCGATATCCACTATTACGTAAAGAATGTAAGTTACGTCCCAGTATTTCTGGATTATTTATCAGTTTTTGACATTTTTAACAACATTTCCATAAAATCGAGGATGAGAAATGCCCTTTGTAATTAGCTGTTTGCGAGTCACGTCATATCTAGATATCAAATATTCCTATCTTCTGTAAAACTTCTTAAAAGTATTTAATAATTTATGAAATCTGTAACCTTGTTGTAAAAGTTTGGATGTGAGAGTAAGGTTACGCTCATTAAAATCATCAAGGGTGGAACAAATGCGAGCGAATCGTACAAGTTGAGATATACACCCCGTAGGATGGAGCTAGGGGAACGTCGCCGTCAAGAAAGGGGAAATTAGTAATTGTAAAATCAAAAGCATTCCTTTTATCATAAACTTTAGTTTTTATTTTACCAGAGTCAATGGTGATACTTAGATCCAGAAAAGGGCAGTATTTAGAATCATTGTTTGCCTTATTTAGTTTCAGTTGTTGTGGGTAAAGGGTGTCAACATAAGCTAAAAACTGGGGATTGTCAATAGTAAGGATATCGTCAATATACCTGCTATTATCATTGAACATAAAAATAAGGTACAGTTCCATTTTGTAGTTTTTTCATATATTCCCGATCGTAACAGAACAGAAAAAGATCTCCATAGAACCAATCCATTCGTTAGAACTTACGAATCTTGGTATACCGTCTTGGACTGTTATTCGAATTAATACATATTTACTGAACATTTTATATAAATCTGTCATTTGTACATTTTTTGAGCCCATTTGATGGATTTGTTGAAAAGATGCAAAATGACATCGATCCATTTTCTATGTTTTTCTGTT
>MJUU01007968.1:5855-16734 GCA_002080025.1 Modiolus philippinarum
AATGATGAGTTGTATTGTGTAAGCAATTTTCAAGTTTGTTTGACATCCACTTCCTGTTTGCCAATACTTTGATTTTTTACTTTAAACCAAATTTTCCGTCAAAGATTTCTTGGCTTTCACTTGAGGGAATGATTTGAAATTTGTTCTGAAGCCTGGAAATGATGAGTTGCATTGTGTAAGCAATTTTTAAGTTCGTTGGGCGCCCACTTCCTGTTTGCCGATACTTTGATTTTTTACTATAAATCAAATTTTCCTTCACAGATTTCTTGATTTTTACTTTTGGGAATTATTTGAAATATGGTCTGAAGTTTGGAAATGATGAGTTGTATTGTATACACGGTTTTCAAGGTTTGTAAAACGTCCACTTCCTGTTTGCCAATACTTTGACTTTTTACTGTTAACCAAATTTCATCATAAGATTTATTAAAGTGAAACCACACTCAAATGAAAATTTAATATGTTGTTCTCTATGCATTAAATATTAATAATACTCCGATATTAATATTATATTTTAACAGATAACGTACTAAAAGCGAATACAAAATTGAAATTTTATTTTTGTGGGGACAGCCATTTTGAAAGATCGACGAATGTCCCATTCGGAGGTCAGTAATGAATAACTAATAACCGAAAAATATAGAAAAAGAGAAAAAACTACAATGGCCAGTAAGACAGCATTTCTACTACACAAGTAGAGTATTTTCAATATATATATTTTCTTCGTTTTAGTCAGAGAAACATAAAACGTATGTCTCTCTAAAGGAATAAATTTTAATTTGACAGAATCAATCATAATGCATGCATATTTTACCAGATCCAGACATAATTTCGTCTATTTTAATAAAGACAGACTGATTTGTTTAAAACGATTGTAAATTGTGTCAGATGACAAGATTGTATATTGTGTGTCAAATAGCCACATGCTGGCACGAGACATGTTGTATAGGTCACCTGTTGATCGGAGATGTTTGATTAAGGGAATATACAGCAGGTGTCTTTTGGCAGTCCAGGTAATTGTGATGGACAATTTATAAGTCCATACACATTTGAAGTGTGTTCCTGTGATTTCATTCCTGTGGAAGGAAGGAAGGAAAAATAATATAAAGCATTGACCTTCCTCGGAACAAGCATGTATTAATAATATCCGTAAGAACCAATTATGTATGTAATAATTATTCCATATTTTGGTAGGAAAATCTTCCACAAGAATATATTTTTGTCCATGTAGTGTGTTACGACAGCATAATTCGCCTATCGTGAAGATTTCTTAGGCAAAAGCCGACTGAGTGAAAATTTCGCTTTTAAAGTCAAACACGTAAATGTTTATAAAACAGCTGTCCTAATGATCTGCAAGAAAAAAAAACAAAAAAACAAAAAACAAAAAAACAACAATGTCTGGAGTCATCAATATTAAATGACAAGTAAGAGTTGACATGTCTGCAGTTTTCCTTCCAACTCGCCAAGAAAGTGCCTATAAGAGGCGTAGTCCAACTAACAATTTTGGCAAGCTGACCATAGTTGCATCTTATGTCCAATAAAATCATGAGTCAGATGTATTAAGTGAAGTAAAATATGTTCTAGTGTTCAACGATCTGTTGGAGTGTTATGCATAGCTTGCAAGAATATGATTTCAAAGGCCATTTGTGTGGAATTTTTGGAAAATATGCACTCATTCTTCGCCTTTCATGTCGACAATGGCCATTTTTTTACTTTTGATTCACGGGGTTGAACATTTTAAAAATCATTTATCAATGGAAATACTTGGCAGAATACCAGTTTACTCGTCGTGCTTATTTTCTTGTGCTTACTTTGTTGATTTACAAGAAAACTGCAAAAAGGCTGTAGGCTGTAAAAAGCGGCATAGAAATATACAACCGCTGTAATATGCACGATGTAAAATCCCATTTTTAGCTCACCTGGCCAAAGGCCATGTGAGCTTTTGCCATCACTCGGCGTCCGTTGTCCATCCGTCCGTCGTCCGTCCGTCCGTCCGTTAACTTCTATTCAAAGATCTTCTCCTCTGAAACTACTGGGACATTTCTTACCAAACTTGGACTGAATCATCACCAGGGTATGCTCTTTCAAGTTTGTGATTTTTATGTCCGTAGACCAAACAACATGTCTGCTGTTACTAGAAATAGAACATAGGGGTAAATTGCCGTTTTTTGCAAATCACTCAAAAACCATTACAGATATCAAAATTCTGACTAGGGTAAAAATGATCAGCATGATGAGATCTACCTGCCCTGCAATTTTGGAGAATATCCATGTACCCGTCTTGGAGTTATTGCCCCTTTTCCGTAAAATTTTAAGTTTTTCGTTACTTTTAGTCTTATATATTGAAAATGGTAGAAGAAAGAAGTGAAGTCTGTATAACAGATATGGTCAACATAGTGAAATCTACATGTCCTGCAATTTTGAAGAAAATCTGAAACCTCATAGGAGTTATTGCCGCTTTTTCTTTGAATTTTCACAATTTTTTAACGTTTTTAGCTCACCTGACCCAAACGGTCAGTTTGAGCTATTGCAATCACTTAGCATCCGTCGTCCGTCCGTCGTCCATCCGTCTGTCCGTCCATCCGTCTGTTAACTTTTCACATTTTCATCAACTCCTCTGAAACCTCTGAAGCAAATTCAACCAAACTTTACAGGACTGATGTATGGAAAGTCCTTTACAAAGATTGCTCATTTTGTTCCGATCCGATAAAAAACATGGCCGCCCGCACGGAACTTAGTTTAACATTGGCCTTATGGGAAATTCACATTTTCTTCATCTCCTCTGAAACCACTGATGCAAATTCGACCAAACTTTACAGGAATGATTTATGGAAAGTCCTTTACAAAGATTGCTCATTTCGTTCCGATCTGATAAAAAATATGGCCGCCAGCGCGGAATTTAGGTTTAACATAGGACCCTATGGGAAAAATCACATATTCATCAACTCCTCTGATACTGTTGAAGCAAATTCAACCAAACTTTACAGGAATGATGTACTAAAGGTCCTTAACAAAGATTGCTCATTTTATTCCGATTCGACAAAAAACATGGCCGCCAGCACGGAACTTAGTTTAACATTAGCCTTATGGGAAATTCACATTTTCTTCATCTCCTCTGAAAACACTGAAGCAAATTCAACCAAACTTTACAGGTATGATGAATGGAAGGTCCTTTACAAAGATTGCTCATTTCGTTCTGATCTGATAAAAAACATGGCCGCCAGCACAGAACTTAGGATTAACATAGGACCCTATGGGAAAAAAAACACATTTTCATCAACTCCTCTGATATTGTTGAAGCAAATTCAACCAAACTTTACAGGAATGATGTACTAAAGGTCCTTAACAAAGATTGCTCATTTTATTCCGATTCGACAAAAAACATGGCCGCCAGCACGGAACTTAGTTTAACATTGGCCTTATGGGAAATTCACATTTTCTTCATCTCCTCTGAAAACACTGAAGCAAATTCAACCAAACTTTACAGGAATGATGAATGGAAGGTCCTTTACAAAGATTGCTCATTTCGTTCTGATCCGATAAAAAACATGGCTGCCAGCACAGAACTTAGGTTTAACATAGGACCCTATGGGAAAAAAACACATTTTCATCAACTCCTCTGATATTGTTGAAGCAAATTCAACCAAACTTTACAAGAATGATGTACTGAAGGTCCTTAACAAATATTGCTCATTTTATTCCGATTCGACAAAAAACATGGCGGCCAGCACGGAACTTAGTTTAACATTGGCCTTATGGGAAATTCACATTTTCTTCATCTCCTCAGAAAGCACTGAAGCAAATTCAACCAAACTTTACAGGAATGATGTATGGAAAGTTCTTTACAAAGATTGCTCATTTCGTTCTGATCCGATAAAAAACATGGCTGTTGGTGCATAACTTTGGTTTAGCATAGGACCCTATGGGAAAAAATCACATTTTCATCTACTCCTCTGTAACTGCTGAAACAAATTCAACCAAATTTCACAGGAATGATGTACTAAGGGTCCTCTGCAAAGAGTGCTCATTTTATTCCAATTCGACAAAAAACATGGACGCCAGCACGAAACATAGTTAAATGTTGGCCCTTTGGGAAATTCACATTTTCATCTTCTCCTCTGAAACCACTGAAGCAAATTTAGCCAAACTTTACAGGAATGATGTTTGGAAGGTCCTCCACAACGATTACTCATTTTGTAATGATCCAATAAAAAAACAGGCTGCCAGTGCTGATCTTAGTTTTAGCATTGCACCCTATGGGAAAAACATCATTTTCAACATCTGCTCTGAAACTACTGAAGCAAGTTCAGGCAAACTTTACAGAAATGGTGTATGGAAGCTCCTTTACAAAGATTTCTCATTTTTTTTTTTGGATCTTACAAAGAAGATAGCTCCCAGCATTGAACTTGGTTTAGAATTGTACCCATATATTAAAACATTATTTTCATTACATGGGCTTAGACTATTGAAGCCAATTCAGTCAAACTAAGATTGCTTATTTTGTTTTTGATCTGATAAAAAACAAGACCCCCAGCACATAACATATTTTAACAAAGGATCCTATGGGATAAACATCACTTGCATCACCTGCTGTAAGCATTTTGTCAGGTGAGCGATTCAGGCTCAGTATCTGAGCCTCTAGTTACTTTTATTTCAAAAACTGTTTTAGATAAAGGTTAAATTAGAATTGGAAAAATGTTGATGTTTTCCAGAACTACAATTTCTACTCAGTCTGCTCCGTTAGGCACTAGTCAGATGCCGGAGACTAGTAAATTAGAATTCGGACTAGTAAATTTTTGCAACCACTACTTGAACTAGCCCGACCGGACTAGCAAAAATTTTTTACTGCAGAAATTTTATACCGCATTTTCTAGACAACATGCTAAATCTACCTTGCCTTTCATAGCGGTAAAATTTTTATGCCCGATCGAGGATCGGGGGCATATTGTTTTTGTCCTGTCTGTGTGTCTGCATGTCTGTATGTCTGTGTGTCTGTCTGTGCATCCGAAACTTTAACCTTGTCTATAACTTTTGAACTATATAAGGTAGACTTTTGATACTTGGCAAGTGTATAGGTCTAGTCAAGAGGAACATAAATATGCAAAAAAAATTAGGTCAAAGGTCAAGGTCATAGTGGTCAAAAAGGGGTAAAAATCAGAATCTGGGGGCATATGTAGTGTTTCACAAACACATCTTGTTCTCTTTACTTTTCGGACTAGTAAAATGGGATTTGGACTAGTAAATCCGTTAACTCAACTAGCCCGAAGGACTAGTAATGACAAAAGTTTTTGGCGCAGACTGTCTACTTATGTCCAGCAGGTTTGCATCTCATCAAAGATGGCCGCAAGTGGGGGAAGATAGTTTAACATAGGACCTTATGGGAAATGCATTCAAAGATCTTCTCCTCTGAAACCACTGAGCCAATGGGGACCAAATTTTGTCACAGTAGTCCTTGGGTGGTCCCCTTTGAAGTTTGTGATTTTTACGTTTGTATCTCATCCAAGATGGCTGCCAGCATGGAGCACAGTTTAACATAGGGACCCTATGGGAAATGCATTCAAATGTCTTTTCCTCTGAACCCACTGAGCCAACTGGAACCAAATTTGGTTTAGTCTTTAGATGTTTTCCTTCAAAGTTTGTGATTTTTATATTCATACCTCATTCAAGATGGCCGCTAGCGTGGAACATAGTTTAACATAGAGGCTCTACGGGAAATGCATAATTATGGTTCTCCTCTGAACCTACTGAGCCAATTGGAACCAAACTTGGTTACAATTGTCTTTGGGCGATCCCTTCCAAAATTTGTGATTTTTAGTTTGTACCTCATCCAAGAATGAAAATGTAACATCTGTAAGGGGATGACCATTTGATTTTCAGGGGGGGGGNTTTGCAAATAAATGATTTGATCTTTATGCCAGTGAAAATAAATATTATAATCCGACTTATCATGGAAATGAATAATTATACCCCCCACCGGCGGTATATAGTGTTCATGTTGTCTGTCCATCCGTCGGTCCGTCCATCCGTCTTTTTGTACCTAAAAGCTGGTATCTGCTGCACCTCATAAACCACTTATTGGAATTTCATGAAACTTATGCAGGAGGTTTATTACATGTTGAAGATGTGCACTACGAATTTTATTTTCCAATAATTCCATTTTTTCCAGAAGTTTGACATGTTTTGGACTTAGCCATTTTAGCTTGATGCAAGCCATATGGTGACCACCTGGTATCCACTACTCCTCCTTAATCACTGATTGGAACTTCATAAAATTTATTCAGGAGTTAAATTACATATTGTAGATGTGCACTAAGCATTTTGTTTTTCAACTTTTCCTTTTTTAACAGATTTTTGACATGTTTTGGACATAGTCATTTTAGCTCTTTTAGCTCAATGGAAACCATATTGTGACCACCTGGTATGCACTACTCCTCCGGAACCACTAAATTGGAATTTCATGAAACTTATACAGGAGCTTTATTACATATTGTAGATGTGCACTACATTTTTTTGTTTTCCAATAATTCCTTTTTTCCAGATTTTTTACATGTTTTGGACTTAGTCAATTTTGGTCTTTCTGCTCAATGCAAACCATATAGTGACAACCTGGTATTCACTACTTCTCCTTAACAACTTATTGGAATTTCATGAAACTTATGCAGGAGCTTTATTACATGTTGTAGATGTGCACTATGAATTTTATTTCCCAATAATGCCATTTTTTCCCAAAATTTTGACATGTTTTGGACTTAGTCATTTAAGCTTGATGCAAACCATATGGTGACCACCTGGTATTGGAACTTCATTAAACTTATTCAGGAGTTAAATTACATATTGTAGATGTGCACTACACATTTTGTTTTTCAATAATTCTTTTTTACAGATTTTTGACATGTTTTGGACTTTGTCATTTTAGCTCTTTTAGCTAAATGGAAACCATATGGTGATCACCTGGTATCCACTACTCCTCCTAAACCACTGATTGGAATTTCATGAAAATTATACAGGAGCTTAAATACATATTGTAGATGTGCACTAAGCATTTTGTTTTCCAATAATTCCTTTTTTTCCAGATTTTCGACATGTTTTGGACTTTGTCATTTTAGCTCTTTTAGCTCAATGCAAACCATATGATGAACACCTGGTATCCACTACTTCTCCTTGACCCTTGATCAGAATTTCATGAAGTTTATACTTGACCTTTACTGCATATTGTAGATGTGCACTATATATGTTGTTTTCTAATAATTCCATTTCTCCAGATGTTTAAGAAAATTCATAGAGGTAGGGGCGGGGGTATCCGTGGCCCACTTGGCCACAGTAACTCTAGTTTGATTTTGATTTGCAGAATAACTTTTTTGTTGGAAATGCAAATAAATAATTGGATGTGACATTGGTGAAAATAAATAATTTGTCTGAGATTTTTTAGGAAAAACATAAATTTTCCAGGCAAAATCGCCCAAGCCCTCCCCTGAAAATCAAATGGTTGTCCCCTAAATACAAGAGATTTTTATTGAATTGTCATTAAATGGGTGTATTGTCTGTTTTACACCTCGTTTGTCTGCCAGGTGACACATGATTTGAATACACAAGTAAGTCATTCTGGATGCCGACCGTTAATTAATGTTTGTTTCTGTGAAACAATTCACCAAAATACAGAATGCAACGACGATTTGATTATCGATACGATTTTCATCTTATTTACCAGTCATATCTTCCCATCAAAGCTTGATTAACTTTGGTTCAGTACTTTTCAAAAGGAGAATTTTCGTGAGTAAAGTCTGATTTTTTTAATCAACGACAGTTGGATTAAAATGGCATGTTGAAAATTAGCGAGTACTTATCTATTTTAATACTTCCATCAAGTTTTATTTATTTATTTATTTTCTGTTTGCATCGACTCGCTGTGTATTTCATTTTATTCAGAAACATCACAGGTAAATGATTTCTCTCAAATCATCAATGTTTTTCACACCTGCAAGGTGACATTTGACCAATTATCCAACTAACGAAAGTAGCAATAAACGACTATTGGTGACCGTCTACATCAAAGGTTTCAAATGCCCGAGGTAATATCAGAAATGATACCTGTAATATCAGAAATGATACCTATTGTTTTTGTTACATTTTTGTGTAATTATTTTATGGCAACATATTCCATCTTTTGTTCAATAAATACAGACGAAGAAAAACACATTTCATTGGGATTTTGTAGACATTTCGGATGCAATATTGTGGATATTTAAAATAAATAAATGAATGATGTGCAAAAGGGAATAAAACGAAGTTTTTGTAACTGCATCTTGAATGCACACTTTCAATTGCAATAGTTGGTACATCGTAGTGATCTTTAACAGTATGGTTAATGATTCAAATTTTTTTTCCAATCAAACAATTCAAAAGCAATCATGTGATTAACACATGGTTAAAGTATCTATGACGTATTGAGATACTGGAAGTGATCCAGATTTGAGAAAAATTGAATACAAAAACTCTTATTTCTCTGAAACCACTTAACAGATCAAGGTCGGGTTTTCACCAATTGATATAGAATAACATTCTTTACCACATATGTAATTATAGAAAAATGCATGGGTGTTCCACGGAACACATGTGTCGCCTGCACTATTTATATTTAAGAATTCTTGTGTTTAAAATAGAATGACAAAGTCCAAGTTGCACATCTAAATTATATACAGAAGCATGCATTCCTCAAAGTTTGATAGAAAAATACAGGGCCATTTATTAGGAGTAGGCATATCCTTAGACTCCAATAAACTAAAATGACAAAGTCCTAAAACAGCCTAAAATCTGTAAAAAACAAAATTAAAGAAAAACAAAATGCATGGTGCATATCTTCAACATATACTGAAGCATTCCTGCAAGTTTGGTTAAAAAGTACCAAGCGGTTTAGGAGGAGTAACGGATAATGGAGACGTACCCTCAAGACTCCAGTAAGCTAAAATGGCAAAGTCCAAAAACAGCGTAAAATCTGTAAAAACAAAATTAAAGAAAAACGAAATGCATGGTGCATATCTTCAACATATACTGAAGCATTCCTGCATGTTTGGTTGAAAAGTGCCAAGTGGTTTAGGAGGAGTTGCCGATAATGGAGACGTACCCTCAAGACTCCAGTAAGCTAAAATGACAAAGTCCAAAAACAGTGTAAAATCTGGAAAAAACAAAATTAAACAAAAACAAAATGCATGGTGCACATCTTCAACATATACTGAAGCATTCCTGCAAGTTTGGTTAAGAAGTGCCCAGCAGTTTAGGAGGAGTTGCGGATAATGGAGATGTACCCTCAAGACTCCAGTAAGCTAAAATGGCAAAGTCCAAAAACAGCCCAATATCTTGAAAAAACAAAATTAAAGAAAAACAAAATGCATGGTGCACATCTTCAATATATGCTGAAGCATTTCTGCAGGCTTGGTTGAAAAGGGCCACGTGGTTTAGGAGGAGTTGCGGATAATGGAAACGTACCGTCAAGACTCCAGAAAGCTAAAATGGCAAAGTCCAAAAACAGTGTAAAATCTGTAAAAAACAAAATTAAAGAAAAACAAAATGCATGGTGCACATCTTCAACATATACTGAAGCATTCGTGCAAGTTTGGTTGAAAAGTGCCAAGCGGTTTAGGAGGAGATGCGGATAATGCTTAAATTTTTTTGAGCCATACAGACAGACAGACGGACAGACAGATGGACGCAAGACCACGGATAGTGATCCCTATGTGTCGATCCTGCACTAGGTGCAGGCGACACAAAAAAGGTGTAGTTTCACTGTAACTTTTATTGGCTTAAATGATTTTAGCTAAGAAATGATAGGGTTTGGTAAAACTTCAAGAAATCACTATATCCAGCAAATTACTGTATCAACACATTTGTGTGTCAAACAGAATTTGAATCCACACTTACCTGAAATTGACTTTTGCCCCAAGTTTCAGGATTGAAATTGCGGGGCACTTCCGAAAACGCCAGTGTTCTGTATCTAGTTTCCTAAAAAAAAATTACAAAATTTACAGATAATGCATCAGTAGACAATATTCTATGGTGATGCCACATATATTCTCTACAACTAAGAAAAAGAAAGGAAATGGGGTAAATGTCAAGGAGACAACATCCCATATCCAGGTTAAAACGACAAAAAAACAAAACATCTAGGGGTCACCATATGGTCTTCAACACAGTGAGGAACCTCACACCATATAGTAAGCCCTAAATGGCCCCGAAAAGGTAAAAAAGTGAATAAATCAATGGAAACAAACCACATCCAATAACCCAAATATCAAGAAACTAGAATTTTATAAGAAGACAAGGACAAGCCAATGACCAACATATTCCTGATTTAGGACAGGCGCAAAAATTGCGGTGGGGTTAAAATCGTTTTCTTGGATCCAAACCCTCCCCCTATGTGTGGTGAATGGCTAAAAATAAATACAACTGTCAATTTCACAGGAAAGTTATAAATGACATGTTTGAACCTACTTTCTGAGAGCACTGTTTGAGCTGTAATCATTTCCTTTGCTAAAGCATTATTAGGGTAAAAAATCTTCTCAGACAAAAAAACTGGTCAATATTTCATTCCAATATTAGCATGAAAGTTAGTAGGTTGGTGATTATTATTGTTATTAATGCTGTCTATAGTTTATCTTTTCAAAGAAGAGCCAACTGTTAACTTGAATCAAAATCCAAGAGTATACCTGCAGAAAAAGATAATATTATACATCTAATAAGATTTAATATAGCTTGCAAAAATTCACTGCACTGCAAGAATGAATACACATGTAATTGTTAAACTCATTTGGCCAGTCACTCTGTAGTCAATTTTATGACATGTATAGGGTCTGTAAGTCTCGTCATGTGACACCGAGAAATCACGATA
>MJUU01007971.1:0-19349 GCA_002080025.1 Modiolus philippinarum
TGTTCACCTTAAGATCGTCAATGTAGACGTGAAAGTACTAGTGAGTTAATTCAAACTATGGAAATTCTGGTTGTGTTGGTTTTTTGTTAGACCAAAATATAACCTGTATGCAGTATTATTATTCAGGATCGATATATGTATAAGGGTCTAAATAAGAACCCAAACGGGGTTAGAATTTGATATTTGAATAACGAATGTTCCTCCCCACACTGGGGCTTGGCTGTGCTTCAAATTCAGAGAAATTACAGCCAAAACTAGCTAGGCGCATTTTGCATGTAAGAAAAAAAAGTTTTCATATAATCAGTAACAAACGTTTTTTTTTAGACATGATGGATGGAGTGTAGGTTAAGTATGTTAAATTAACACACTTTGTATGTCTGCCGTCGTGGTCCCGTGTAGAGATTGAAGGATTTTAACCCAGACAGAACGAGTTATATATATATATATATATATATATAAACACCTGAAAAGATAGCCAACGCACAAACCTATAGGACGTCGGATCGAAAACAAAATTAACGATACTGTGCAAACAAAATAATAATATATACGTCTAAAGTGATACACAACAACATCAAAATAAAGTTATTATAGAAAAATTTAGGCCATAAAAGTCCTAAATTGATCAAATGACGAAACTTTCGCTGAGGAAGCTAGTCGGTTTAGCGAAAGTTTCGTCATTTGATCAATTTAGGACTTTTGTTGCCTAAATTTTTCTATAATAACTTTATTTTTATATATATATATCTTGTATATAAATAAGATTACCAAGTTTGTTGCTGTCTTTATATATATATATATATATATATAAAACGCTCTATGGTAGGAACACAACCCATGAATATCGAGATTGCCTACCCACCTAGGGGTTTAGCTGTTCTTCGAATGCACATTTATTCGAACGGATAACACTGCTCCCATCATTATTATAGACAGTTTATATAAATAGAAAAAAATGAATAATCGAAAATGCTCTGAAAATTCTTTATCCAATAAATTCTTCACACTCAAAAGTGTATAATTCCAATGTTACATCTTTCCAACCGGGTTCACCACTCTGGTGATAATCATGGAAGAACAATAAAAACTATAACGTCTTTGGTAACGCAACGTTACAATAGCGCTTAATAACACGGGAAATAACGTTTTTCTTGCAGTAACTATAGAAAAAAGTTAGCATTATCAACCATTTTTAGCTCATCTGGCATAAAAGGTCATGTGAGCTATTGCCATCACTATGCGTCCGTTGTCCGGCGTCCGTCGTCCGTCGTCCGTCCGTCCGTCAACAATTTCAAACATCTTCTCCTCTGAAACCGCTCAGCCAAATTTAACCAAACTTTGCCTGAATCATCAGGGTATGGCTTCTCAAACTGATGTTCAGTTTGTCCCTCTGTTGAACAACATGGCCGTCATTGCTAGAAATAGAACATAGGGGTAAATTGCAGTTTTTGGCTAATAACTCGAAAACCGTTACAGATATCAAAAATCTGACGGGGTTAAAATGATCAGCATGATGAGATCTATCCACTGTGCAATTTTGAAGAAAATCAGAAAACCCATCTCGGAGTTATAGCCCCTTTTCCTGTTAAATTTTCAAATTTTTTGCATTTTTTATTATACCCCGCCACACGAAGTGGCGAGGTATTATGTGATACCCTCAGTCGTGTGTCCGTCCGTTCCGTCCGTCTTGCTGTCTGTCTGTCTGTCTGTCCGTCCGTCCCCCGAAGGTTTCCGACTGATAACTTGTGAACGAAATAACACAAGGTCTTCAAATTTGGTATGCAAGTTGTTTATTAACTCAGGTCAAGTTCGATTTTGGGTTCAGAGGTCCAAGGGGTTCTGGAGTAATGCCCCTTGAAACTTTGAAATTTTGCGAATTTTAGGGTTTCCGACTGACATCTTTTGAACGAAATAACACAGGGTCTTCAAACTTAGTATGTAAGTTGTTTACCACAAAACTTAGGTCAAGAATGGTTTTGGGTCGGAGGTCCAAGAGGTTCTGGAGTTATGTCCATTTAAACTTTAAAATTTTGCGAATTTTAGGGTTTCCGACTGATTACTTGTGAACGAAATAACACAAGGTCTTCAAACTTGGTATGTAAATTGTTTACCACAAAACTCAGGTCAAGTTAGATTTTGGGTTCCGATGTCCAAGGGGTTCTGGAGTTATGCCCCTTGAAACTTTGAAATTTTGCAAATTTTAGGGTTTTGTACTCATAACTTGTGAATGAAATAATATACTGTCTTCCAACATTGTATGTAAATTGTTTACCACAAAACACAGGCCAAGTATAATTTTGGGTTCAGCGGTACACATTGTTGTGGAGTTATGCCCCTTTTAACTTAGAAATTTTGTGAAACGTGGCGGGGTATCATGTAATCCACCATTACTATTTTTTTTATTTCAAAAAGTGTAACAGATAGAGGTCAAGTGTAAATTGCAAAAATGTTCAGCCTATCAAGATCTACATACCCTGAAATTTTGAAGAAAATCCATAAACCCTTGTAGGAGTTATTGCCTTTTTTTCACCGAATTTTTAAAATTTTCGTATTTTTCATCTTTTATTTCCAAAACTATATAAGATGAAGGTTAATTGTAAATTGATGAAATGTTTGCAATGCTGTGGCGACTTCAAAACTGATGTTTAAAATTGTTCCTTGACCGCCATTTTCAAAATGGCCACCAAAAAAGGCGGGAAAATTAAACATTGTCTGATTTCAATGAAATTTGGTTTCCAAATAGATATTGATGTTGCGACTTCAAAACCGGTGTTGAAAATTGTCCGTTGACCGCCATTTTTAAAATGGCTGCCAAGAATGGCAGAGAAAATTCAGTATTGTCCGATTTCAATAAATTTTTTTCCAAATTGGTCTTGATGTCGTAAAATGGCGGGAAAATTCAACAATGTCCGATTTCAATGACATTTGGTATCCAAATTGGTCTTGATGTCGTAACTTCAAAACTGATGTTAAAAATTGTTCGTTGACCGCCATTTTTTAAATGGCCGCCAAATAAGGCGGGAAAATTCAACATTGTCCGATTTCAATGAAAGGAGTAGGGGCGATAAGGGCTTTATTTGGCCTGAAAAATACATTTGGTTAAATTCACAAAATTTTCTCATTGAAATGTTCTATGGGTATGGCTCTTCGGTAAACAGTAACACTTCTCAAATATTAATGTATGATTACCGAGTTTTGGGGCGTAGAAGAAGGGACAAATTGAAGATTTTGTCGAAAAAGGACAAATTTGACCAATTTTGACTACTTTTTCTGTATAGGAAATATAGAGCACATGCAAGAACCACAAAAATATTTATATGAGAGGTTCAATTCATTTGTACTAATAAGTGGGTAAATTATCTAATTGGTTCTTGGATGTGCTCTATATTTCCGGTTAGGAAAACTGTTCGAAAATCTGCAAAAAACGGTATATTTCAATGAAAATGCTTAAAAGTAGCCTTTTCATGACGTCAGAACTGTACCTATTGTGACGTCATCGGTTCTAACATTTGTAATTTTTCCGTAAATGAGATCTCAAGTTTGAAACGAACACAAAAGAAAATCTTGAAGTGCAACTTCACTGATATCTTGGGCCAAATTTACCCCTTATCGCACCTTGTCCTTTGATTTCCAAGTAGATATTGATGTTGCGACTTCAAAACCGATGTTGAAAATTGTTTGTTGACTGCCATTTACAAAATGATATCTCGACTTCAAAACTGGTGTCGAAAGTGGTCCTTAGCAAGAACGTTTTTTGTCGAAAAAAGCCCAACAAAGAAAAATAGCAAAACATGAACAGACTTTTAAAACAGTTCAAGATATTGGTGGTGTTTGAGGTACGAAAATTTGAGAAACTGGTGATCAACTGTATAACTTAAAATGTTACCTTGATTGTGGCAACTGAAAGCCAGGTGAGCGATACAGGCTCATGGGAGCCTCTGGTTAATTATAAGTTAAATTGTTATTTATTTTAACTTGGTTTGTATTTGCAAATAAATAATGTCTTTTAATTGATGCGCCGAATGGTGGCTTATTTTTGCTGGTAAATTTATTTTTTCTCAGGATTACCGTGTAAATGAAGATAATAAAGTTATTGTTTTTTAGTATTGATGCCTAGTGGTTTGTAAGTTTTAAGTTTCTTCAACCATATTTTTATACCCCCCGCAACGAAGTTGGGGGGTATACTGGAATCACCATGTCCGTCCGTCCGTCCGTCTGTCCGTCCGTAGACATTTTTTGTCCGAAGCTTATCTCGGGAACCTTTCTGAATTGACTTTTCAAATTTTGTCAGAATGTTCGTACCTATAAGTACTTGTGCACCTCCTATTTTCAGATTGATTCATAAATTTTTAACAAAGTTACAGCACTTTGTAGATTTCTCCTGCTTAGAGAGTCTATATTGAAAATTTGTCCGAAGCTTATCTCGGGAACCTTTCTGAATTGACTTTTCAAATTTTGTCAGAATGTTAGTAACTATAAGTACTTGTGCACCTCCTATTTTCATATTGATTTATAAATTTTTAACAAAGTTACAGCACTTTGTAGATTTCTCCTACTTAGAGTCTATATTGAAAATTTAAAAGGTAGGCTAAAAAGGTTTCCCAAACATTTTCCCTATCGAGTAGCAAAACATCTCTCTGATAAATAGTTCTAATGAGTCTATGTCTTATCAAGGATTTCTCTGTGCCTTCCTCTTATTTTAAGTTGCCTCAAAGTTACGGTGGACTATTGGAGTACCCCCATGGTACGTTTCTACGTCTGTAACTGTGCAGGGTAGGATCATCAACAAGAAGCGGGGGGTATAAATTTGTGGCCCATCAGGCCACAGTTACATCTCGTTTTTTTAGTTTTCTGGTATTCATAGGTTTAAAATAGTTTTTCAATTCCAACAACTCAAAAATCATCTTGGGAGTGATCATTGGTATAAAATGTTTAGCGACCGGATCGTCCTGTTTTCTACGAATCAATGAAAAATTCAGTAGATGACGTTGGTACAGAGTCCCCTTAGTTTTTCCTACATAAATATAGATGTCACACTTTTTGCAGAAAATGGGGCACACGACACTTACGGACTTACAATTAATGTAATTACGGATTGAATATTCATTACAATCATTACTGAAAATACGATTAGTATTGCAAAATTACGGACACAGCGCACATCCTTTCCAACATGGTTCACACTTGTTTTGTTGATTGAAAAATAATTTATTATGCTTTTTATGTATTGAAATGTCTGCCAAATTATTATCCCTTCGAATTGTTACAGATGGAGTTCTAGTAAATACTTATTTCATTCTTTCCGATTTAAGAAAAGTTTTATTGTGTTTGCTTAAAATGTTATGAATATTTGGTAATGCATTTTTTAATGTCAAAACAACTGGCACACGGTCTGTAAATTTCTTCTTTTTACGATACTTTAAATAATTTTCTCGGTTGTTTGAAACAACCCTTTTCAACTGGGATTCCACATGATTTTATCATATCCACGTTTTAATGATTGCTTACAAAGTTCTGCTTTTCCGTGCTTGTATTTTTCCGGATCTGAACAGATACGTTTTATCCTAACACCAATACCGTATGGTATCGCTCTTTTTACCGAATACGGGTGACATGAGTCCTTATGAAGGTACAAATGCTTGTCTGTAGTTGTAGTATATAAGTCGGTCGATATAAAAGTGTTTGCATATACAGGAAGACTTGCGTTTTGGATGTAAAGTTATCTGTTGCAAACAATTTTATATCGACTGCCACCGAACCCGAAGACTCCTTGCATCCTTTGTATTCAGATATTGGCTAGGTAAATGGGCTTTGGTTCTTGACAAAAGTTTATTGTAACTAATATATTAATTATCAAATACTAGTATTTGATTTTATTTTGCAGAAGAATTCTGGCTTAGCAATAACAGACAAATACTGCAGGATCCTTTGGGGAAAAACTGTCTTTTTCGTTCCAATGCTGTGCATGTTAGAAGAAAAGCTTTTAACTATGAAGAAGACGTTTTTCTCCATGGTAAGTGAGGCCAGGTAGAAATGATTGCTCACAGGGCAATCGATTCGATTTTTAACAGATCATATATGCACAGCAAATTCATCACACAATAGGTGGCTAGTCTCCCAAATAGATATAGTTTACTGCACACCTTGCAGATGGTCACGTACACAACGTTTTCCTTGAAACATATTAATTATTAGTATTTTCGTTCGCGAGACAAGGAATATCAGGTACTTATCAGAAGAGCCCGTAAGGCGAATCTGATATGGACCTGATAATCCTTGTCAAGCGAACAAAAATACTAATAATTTTTTTATCGGTAATTCCATAATGAAATACAAATTAAATTACTTATTTGTAAAGTTATTATCCATTTTTACGCTTTGTCTTGCAACAACTTTCGTTCAAAAGTGAAATACTATGCAGTATTTTTATCGAATTTTTATGCATGACGCGGTCTTACGTGACGTCACTCTATTGACTCAAATGCATGATGAAGGTTACGTTAGGGAACGAAGGAATTGACATCTATTGAAAGTAATGAAAACGTCACATTGAAACAAAATTCAGGATCATATTATAGTGTGATAATTTGATTATCACCTAAACATCAAGACATTTATTGGATAGTTTCAACCTAAATTATCACACTATAATATGAAAACTGTTCACATTTCAATGTCCTCAATGAAAAAGTGTCATGGCGCCAATTCAGTTGTCATTGTGTTACTTGTTTTGAGAACACAAGAGAGTTTTTCCCATTCCCTGTCACTTTTTCTTATTAACACTCCGTTAACCGTCAATACTGTTCTGTCCCTTGCCCTATTTCCCTTTTAAGATCCCGTCCAGAGTTGAAGTTCGCTCCCTCTCCCAGTTCTCCATCACCTAGACTAGGCTTAGTCCTAGTTTCTCACCTGTCTCTGTCAAACTTCAATAAGCCCCATCGACTCTTTATGATGATTTACTAGTAAATTTCACAAATCCGAGAGAAATTCATTAATCCGAAATTTGGTGGATAAATTGGCAGTGCCAGAGGTTGTTATTGTTGTTGTTGTAGGGGGTAAGGATTACCATTATTTAGGAACATCGTTTTCATTTTGAACAGGAAGAATTTTCCAGATACTCTCCGAACACTGTGTATGCGTAGCATTTTAATTAACGGTCAGACAAAGACTTGGATGTAGTGTTGTTCGACATTTAGCTAAGAATTCCGATCAAACCGGTGCTACAGGCCATCTTGAACATACTATGAGGTATGAGGAATGCTCATTGTTGAAGACATCGTGGTGACTTCAAGATGAAGACCAGCAATAAAAGCGTTGTTCGTTTGCTTGAGTCTACTTTGAATTTGTAAAGACTTTGTTTCATGTATATGTACTCCATATCAAGCTTTCATTGATTGTTTAAGGTGAAATGTACCAAATTGACTACTCCGTAGAATTTTTTATTGATAGAGTCCATATAACTACATTTGAAAATGTAAAATAATAATGGGGTCACTGGTTAAACTTTTTTGCTATAGCTTGTTAAAATAACCATCATATTTCATTAAATTTATATAGAATATATAGGTAGATTCACAGAAAATAGTCATATAGTGCTCCTTTTTTGATCTTCTCATAAATTTGTCCTGATTTTTTTTGAAAAAACTAATATAATATCGAAAAAGGAATTCCGAGCAGATTCATGCAAAGAAAGTCCTTGACTACAGGATTCGTTTTCGAGTTATGCTATGTAGAAGGTCAGAAAACATTTAATAATTGTCATTTTTTTTTGCAACGTCATGTACGTCCAATAAACTGCAACGTTTGCTTAGGTAGCGTTCTTTGGGAAGTGGACTATCATGTCTTTGTGAGAAGTAAAATACATGAGAACAAAAAAAAATCATCAATCATCAATCGATTTCAATTGAAATATCTGGTATATGCTAATTTACAAACACTTGCCAAATCTAACAAAAAGAATCGAAATTGATTTTGACATAAATATAAGGCACTTAAATATCCCGCATTCGTTCGTTTAGGAAATAAAAGTTTTATTGCTGAGAAAACGGAGACATTTTGTACCCCCGTTTTCTACTTTTCACAAAAGATTACAATATTACAGCTTGTTAATTGACTTAACAACGGACCAGTTAAGGAATTTTCGGTATATTCGACAATCTCAACATGTCCCATCGGCGGATCCAGACTTCAAAAAAGGGAAGTTCCAGTCTAATTATCTCTCCCAATTTCTGCATGAATCCTGCAAATTTATTTTTCATAAAAGCGTACAACCCTTTGAACCCTATAAAAACTCTCTGGATCCGCCAATGAGACCAGCTAATATTCTGACATAGCTTTCAATTGTGAATGTAAAAAGTTTCGGTTTCAGTTTTAAATAATACCAGTGGTGGATTTTTTTTTTAATAAATTTAACATGTTTGACCCAACTCAATTGTTTATTTGCTATGAAAAATAAAATGATCTGCCAATTGAATTAGGACAAGGAGGAGTCACCTATCGATTTTTTTTGAATCCTGGATCCATTTTGGTTCAATTATCTGAAAAACCTTGATGTCAGTTCGTGTCCTACAGTTATGATTTACATAAAAAGGAACACACATAATAGATATTGCATTTTCTTGATATGAAATTAAACCTAACACAGTTTTTGACAGTAAATAGCAATTTTGTAAAAAAAATTGTATATTGTAAATTGTAAAAAATTGTAAAAAAAATTTATATTTATTTTGTCGATTAGAAAAACTGTTAGCAATGCCCACTAATATATACCCCGCTCCCCCATTTTATTCCAGAAATAAAAAAAAAACAAATAAAATTTTCAAATAGATGGTGCTAAATTGCAATGTGTACTTAACATTCTGTGAAAATTTCAACAAATTTTATGACGAGGTCTCGGAGGAGTTGTCGCCACCGAAAGTAAGTATCCTATGACGGACGGACGAACGAATGAGCGGACGGAAGGACACCATAATCAATATATACCGGCCTGCTAAAGTGGGGGATGAAAAAAGAAACGATGAACGTCTTCATCAGACACTTCACATGTATGTGTACAGGTTATAACATAAACCATGAACAAGTCATAGATGAAACAGTACGAAGAGTTTCAGAGTGAAATAGGATTATATTTCCATAGGAAGATTTTTCAGAAAATGATGGCGTTTTTCTATGTCTTTCTCACGGAGTTGTTTTTGTTTTTGTTTTTGTTTTGTTTTTTTTTATCTAGCTGAGAATGTACATTTCAAGCCCATTGAATGGTATGACTGCCGATAACTTGATAAATGGAACAATAAAATCACTTTTTTACCTTTTTGGTGCCATTTAGGGCCTGCTATATGGTGTGAGATTCCTAACTGTGTTGAAGACCATACGTTGACCCCCAAATGCTTTGTTTTGGATCGTTTTAACCTGGATAAGGGATGTTGTCTCCTTGACATTTACCCCATTTCCTTTCTTTTGCATGAGTATTTGTACTCTCATTTTTATTAAATATGAGGGACCATTGTTACATGTTTAATAATACATGTATACTACGAGAACGTTTTGTGATCGAACTTGATAATCACTATTGTCAAATTAACTCATGTATCTAGTGAGACACGATATTTTCTATTTAGATAGTGAAATTAAAATTTTTAAATTAAAAAAAAATATCTATCTCAAGTTCTCGCTCGACGCTGTTGTGGGATCTATATATCGCACAAAAAGGAAATTATGTGTCCTGTAGTTTTCAGAGCAGTTGCAGTGGACTAAAATGAATGAAAATATTACAGCAAAATATCTTCAAAACTAATAAATAAATATCAAGAAGAATATTGCATTTTTTTTTGTTTATATCTATAAATAATGCATTTTTTTAATTTTTGGACGGAAGAATACACATTTAAAGTATTTTTTCCCGGCTAGCCGATAGAATAGCCACGGTATCAACAGTGAGAGAATATGTTAGTAACGTTGATTAAACTTCCGCCTCACTTCACGTGATTTAGTATTTTTTTAGTTTTTAAAGACATTTCATTGGAGAAAAGATAGGGCGTTCTTCACTCTCGATGGTAAAATTTCGGTTTTAACATGCTCGCTGAAGCTTGCATTTGGAAAACTTCAGTCGAAATATTACTATCTCTATAGTGAAGCATGAAATAATTTAAATTAATATAAGAAAGATAACAGGAAAACCACTCCTACTTGAAAGAGAATCAAAATGAAATTAACAAATTTTGTGATTTAATATATGTAGTACTCTTGAAATCGCCACAATATATGTGCTTAATCCATTTGTTTACTGTTATAAAACGATTTTAACTCCATTTAAACTGTGTAAATTCATAGTTTCGGTCAACAAAAGACCATTACATGTATTTTTATTCCCTTCAATAGCTTTAGCTTTCTACAGATGTTAATTCTGTAGTCGTCTTCAGCTTTTAAATGGGCCAATGTCACTTTTATGCACGCTTCAAACTCATATCAATGGAACTTGAAAACCCCGGTATGTCTAGTTCGTTTTAAAAATAAATTGTCCGTAGAGTGCGCATAGTTATTTTATCTTTTGTTGGTTGATTCAGAAAATAAAAACTATTTCTATATGGAACATTCCTTTTCACTCAATTTTTTTTTACGTATTCGCGTATTCACCAACAATGTTTTTCGAGTAGATTCCCCCCCCCCCGATATTAATCTAGTCATTTAAAGATGTGTAACTGTTACTGGATATGATTGACCATACATACTTAATATTATATGTTTAATTGAACCATTGATTGTTGAGTGGGTTCGTTTTTGCATATGAAGGAGGGAACTCTTGGTAGGCATGATGTGCCTTTGAATGAAAGCTTCATTATATGCTTCATTTGCCGTCTGTAACCTGCATTTTACGTGGATATGTATAATGGTTAATGATTCTTAATTTGATCTTTGGTGGATTCTTTTACAATCGTTTTATTGCATGGTGAAATGTGATTACTTTAGGGTTACAGTAAATGTGAAAAAAATTGCATTTCTGTAATTGAAAAACAAACAAGAGCATACT
This sequence comes from Modiolus philippinarum, assembly GCA_002080025.1. Lineage (NCBI taxonomy): Eukaryota > Metazoa > Mollusca > Bivalvia > Mytilida > Modiolidae > Modiolus > Modiolus philippinarum. The sequence goes on from MJUU01007971.1 coordinate 11,027, forward strand.
GAAAAGCTACTGACATTTGTAACGTGAATATAACTTCAAGTTCAATTTTCAGTGACTTTGATGTATTTCTTTATTACCCACGGCTTTAGGATGGCTTATTGATACCCCTATCATCCACATTTTGGTCTGAATAAATATAATAATTAAAGTCTATTTTTAGTCATTGACATATGTCAACTACATGGGTATGCATGATGTACCTAGGAGTGATAGCTCTAATGCAGGCTTTAGATACTGTCTGTATTTTACATTTAATGTATTGATGACTGGGTGAGGTAGAATGGTTTAAGTCCATTAATAGCTTACTTGCATGTCCTGTATAACCATATTGGTATGCGTGATGAGCCCTTGAATAAAAGCTGCAATACATGCTTCATTTGCTGTCTGTAACCTGCATTTTACTTGGTTATATAATATATGATTAATGGCCCGAGTATTTTACCTCACTGGTATGTACCACTTTAATCGTTTTGGTATGCATGGTGCACTGCAATGCTCGCTTCTATCCGTGACGTCATGAATGACTCTGTTAGGAATAATGGTTAATATCCATTTCCGTTTACTTATTTATTCCACATGTGACACAAAAAAAATATAAGAAACAAGAAATTTTTAAAGACCCAATTAATTTTTTGAAACTTTTCGGATGTGTTTATTGGTAATTGCACTTTCGACATAAATAGTGTCAAAGCTGCCCAACAGTTGAACTTAACAGGTTTTTCCTTTCTTCTCTGATTTTAATAAAACCACAGAAATTAGAATGACTAGATCCAAACAAATTATATATAGAAATGACACATCGCCTTGCATCGTCGTTGGCGTCACAAAAATTTGTCACATTTTTCTCAAGAACTATGTATCCCAGCCTTCTACAATTTGCATGGAGTATCAGTATGAAGACCTACATCGTGTAACAGAATTCGGGATCTCTCGCATGCCCACTTCCTGTTTGACGGAACTAAGTCTTTTTTCTTGAAACATTTTTGTCACGTTTTACTCATGAACCACACATCCCAGCCTCCTACAATTCAATGTGGAGTATCAGTATGGTTACCTATACCGTGTAACAAAGTTGGCTGGATCTCTTTCATGCTCACTTTCTGTTTGACAGAACTCAGAATATTTTTTGCTGATCGTAGTCATAAAAAATTTTGTCACTATTTTCTCAGCCTTTTGAAATCTATTATTAGGTATCAGTATGTTCACCATTACTGTGTAATAAAGTTTTGGATCTCTCGCATACCCACTTCCTGTTTGACGGAACTTGGAGTAGTATTTACGTCTTGAAAACGTCAGTCAAGTTTTTCTCAGGAACCGCATGTTCTTGCCTTCTGCCATTTGATATTGAATATCAGTATTGGGACCTATACAATGTAAGAGAGTCTTGGATCTCTTGCATGCCTACTTCCTATTTGATAGAATATAGAATATGTTTTCTGTTATTACACAGGCGACATATGTCTTCCTTTGAAGACTTACTACTCAGTTTACATGTGTAAACATTTATTCTGACTTGAGTTAAAGATACCCAACCAAATTTTAAGGGCCTTTCCTCGTCCTAGGTATGCTTCAGTGGAAAAGTGGCCTGAGAAATATTTGAACATTTTAATAGCTGCAGACCCGCGGTCAACAAATACTGAAAATCAGTAAAAGTATAATAAATGACAACGATTTGCAATATGTATCTTTTAATATTTTTAGTCGAAAGAAAAGCCCATGGTTACAAGCTGAAGAATTCAAGACCACTTAATTTACATTTTATGGATATACCATCTTACTCTCTGAAGAATCCCCCCCTTGTTGACATCAGCTATGGCTGTTGTTATCAAGCTTGGACATATGTTGCTCTACTAGACAATCTGGTAAGTGAAGAATATAAAAATACTTCTAAAGTAACATCTTTTAAAAAGGGGATTTGAACGCTTATACTGACAATAAAATTCTCAGTCTACATTACTCAGTCACGGTTAGTTTCTTGTCAAGTTTTGTTTCTTTATCATTAAATTCTCTCTCTACATGCCTTACACCAAGTAAATTCCCTTTCAAGTCTAGTTTCTTATCTTATCATAAGATCATCTCTTTACATGCCTTAGACCCTGTCAAGTCTGGTATATGAAACAAATCATCAAATTTTCTCTCTACATGCTTGAGACAAAGTAACGTCCCTGTCAAGTCTAGTTCGTTATCTCCAGATCATCTCGCTGCATGCCTTAGACCCAGTAAATTCCCTGTCAAGTTTGGTATATGTAACATATCATCAAATTCTCTCTCTACATGCTTGAGACAAAGTAATGTCCCTGTTAAGTCTAGTTTCCTATCATCAGATCATCTCTCTCATGCCTTAGACCCAGTAAACTCCCTCTCAAGTCTGGTATATGTAACATATCATCAAATTCTACTCTACATGCCGCAGACACAGTATTTCCCTGTCATGTCTAATTCCCTATCATCAGAACATCTCTCTACTTGCCTTAGCCCCAGTTAATTCCTGTCAAGTCTGGTATATGTAACATATCATCAAATTCTACTCTACATGCCGCAGACACAGTAAGTTTTCTGTCAAGTCTGGTTTCCTATAATCAAATATTCTCTCTATTGGCCGAAGAAACAGGAAGTTCCCCTCCAATTCCGAAAATGTACCCTATCATCAATTTTTTTTTCTACATGACTCAAACACTGAGTTCCCTGCCAAGTATCATTGTTTTTTTCATCTTTCCTTTTCTGGCACCAGACTCGGTATTTTCCATATGCAGTTTGGTTAATTATCATCAATTTCTATCTTAACATGCCTCAGACACAATACATACCCTGTCAAGACTTCTCAGACGCAGAAAGTTCCCTTTCAAGTCTGGTTCCTTATCTTCAGAATATCTGTATTCATTTTTCAGACACAATAAAATCCCAGTACATTTTCTATACATGCATCAGATATAGAGTACCCTATAAAGTCTCTTTGGTGATCATCAAATTCTTTCTCTACATGTCTCAGACACAATAACTTCCATATCACGTCAAGTTCCTTATCAAATTCTAACACTACATGCCCCATACACAATAAATATTCTGTCAAGAATTCTCAGACATAGTAAGTGCCCTTTCCAGTCTGGTTCCCTATCTTTAAATTATCTCTATGCATGCCTCAGATACATTAAGATTCCTTACAAATCAAGTACATGTAAACTATTATCAAATTATCTCTCAACAAACATCAAACATTGTAAGTTCCCTGACATGTCTGGTTCTCTATCATATGCTTTTCTCTCTTTATGCCTCAGACACAGTAAGTTCCCTGTATAGTCGGGTTCCCAATCAGAAAATTCTTAATCTGTACTTCTCAACAAATTAAACGCCCTCTCACGTTTTATATGGAATATAATTAAAAATACAAGCATAATTTTTGTTCTCTTTAATTTATAATAATCTTTAGCAATACTCGATCCTAATTTTGTCCTCGAAAAGAACACTTTTGGTCATATTTAAGAGAACTTCCGGTTGAAAGAATCGAGACATAAACGAGCATGTGCAGAAAGTCAAAAAACAAGAACAACATTGACACACTGAATGATTACAAACAATTTGCCATTTTGAAATAATCGATACTTCAACGAATTTTCGAAAACGAGGCTCTCTTTTATTGAATAAGATCTGGACTTGGAGCATTTGCTTAAGTGGGACCTTAGATTAAGTGGAAAGAGACTTTAGTTTGTTTAGAGGTATCCGAAATGCATAAAAAAAAAAGAAAAATCGGAAAACGGATGAAGTCGTGATGTCAAACTGAAAAACGTCAAGACTGCAGAATTTGACCTGGACCTTATTTTTTATGGAATTTCTTGTGTTTTTGGATAGGTAAGCAATAATGTATTGATTTTTCAACAAATAATGAAAATTTAATTCCGACCGGCATTCACCTAATGTTCAACTCCGCAAATTGTTTTTGACCACTGATTTGTAAAATGTCTCTCCTTAGCATCGACTAAGGTTTTTCATAACAAATAGGCAAATAAAGAATAAAAATTTGTTTTCTGCAAAGTATACAACAATTATTTTAAGTCTATAACCCCTGTAAACATATATTCCGGATCATAGTAGGTGGACTTTTCTTTTGTTGATTAGTATAAATTCCTCAGACGAAATAAGTTCCCCGCCAATTCTGGTTCCTTATCAGAAAATCCTTTCTCTACATGCCTCAGACACAATAAGTTCCGTTTCAAGAACTGTTTCATATCATCATGATATCTCTCTTTATGCCTCAGACAAATTGCGTTCCATGTCAAGTGTGGGTCGTAATATTAGATTGTCTTTACACGCCTCAGAAATAGCTCCCTTTTAAGTCTATGTCCGTATAATCAATTCTATCACTACATGTCTCAGGCACAGTATTATCCTTGTCAAGTCCGGTACATGTACTTTATCATCAAATTATCTCTTAACATGCTTCAGACAAAGTATGTTTCCTGTCAAGTCTGGTTCTCTATCATCAAATTCTCTCTTAGCATGTCTCAGACACAGTAATAACCCTGTCAAGTCCGGTACATGTACTTTATCATTAAATTATCTCTCCACATGCCTCAGACAAAGTTTGTTTCCTGTCAAGTCAGGTTCTCTACGATCAAATTCGCTCTAAGCATATCTCAGACACAGTATTATCTTTGTCAGTCCGGTACATGTACTTTATCATCACATTATTTCTCTACATGCCTCAGACACGGTAATTTCCCTGTCAAGTTTGGTTCCCTAAAATAAAATTAGCTCTTTACGATTCACTTCTCTAATAAGACGGGGAATTGGTTGAAATAGAACAATAGAAATTGAGCTCTCGTTTAAATGAGGTAGAAATGTTACTTTTTGGATTGTTTACCATAAATGCATAATTGTAAAAGTTATTTCCAATGAAAACAATACTAATATTTTTCATTCCTTTATTTTGAATTGATATGAAAACAACGTAGGTGAACGTATAGATGCATATACGATGCACGAATTGGCATTAAAGATCAAGTTAATGTATATCTCTCAAACTGGATGCCCAAAAAGGACATCTTTAGATTTTAACCAAATTTTGTATACAGATTGCCAATATCCCTATAATTCCATGTGCAAATATTTATGTCCGCCCTTCGTAGCGATTTCTCCAGAATACAAGTTCAAACATGATCGAATTTTTATCTCCTATGCATTCTTTCTGAGGTTTCTTTCAGGAATCAACTTTGTATAAAGAGGAAACTGCCAACAAATCTCTCTGAATGAATACCAAATAGAAACCACCCTTATATTTTTAATAATACTCCTAAATTGTGTTTCCGCCCATGCCCTTTGAGGGTGGCTAGATGTTTTTCTTTATTATCACACAGTTTTGACCATCAGTAGAGTTGGTTTTAAAACAATATTTTATGAATTAATCAACGACATTTGTATGTTTCTCATATATCTGTACAATACAGCGATTGTTGCAGCATAAGATACACAGAAAGTGAAATGATAAAAAATACCGCAATTATTAGAAATTTGATTTTTTTTACCGTGGCTACATGTCATCACACATCTTGTTTATTTTAGGAGATTGCAGGTAAACAAATTTACAGGGGAGACAATTTTTGTTAACTACTTCCCCGCCTGTAATATACCCCAAACAAATCCGTTCCTTGCCATGTTTGGTAACCTATCATCAAATTATATCTCTTCATGTCTCAGACACAGTAACTTTAAAAATCAAGTCTAGTGCCCTACCATTCAATTCTCACTATGCATGCCTCGAACACAGTAAGTTGTCATTGAAGTCTTGTTCCTTATGATCAAATTCTGTCTCTACATGACTCTGGCATCGTCCAGTCTGGTTCCCTTTTATAACATTATCTGTCTAATATGCCTCAAACTAATAGGTTACCTGTCATGTCTGGTACCCTATCATCATATTATATCTCTACATGTCTCAGACATAAAAATTTCAGAATCAAGTCCGGTTCCCTATGACCCAATTATCTCTCTACATGCCTTAGACACGGTTGGGTCCCTTACAAGTCGTGTTTCGTATTATTCTATCTCTACATGCCTCAGATAAATTTAGTTACCTGCTTAGACTCTTTTCTTGGCCTCCTTTTTCGTTTCTGCATGCCTCAGACACAGAATGTTACCTATCAAGTCTGGTTCCTTATCAAGATCTTACGGAATAGAAGTTTCGTCATTAGATTTCCCCCAACAGACAAAATATTATGGAATATGTTTTCAAAAGGAACAATGCTACAGTACTTGTTCCTTACGGAATAAAAGTTATGTAATAATTGTATCAAAAAAAAATATTATGCAAATTTGTATAATAATTCTTCCATATATACGTTGAAAATAGAACTCTATTTCCGCATGCCAATGAATTTACTTCAATCTTTGTCAGGTTTGGACCCAGGGACCCACCTTATGATTTTTCTTCGGTCCAAATTAAAAAATGGGGGTTCCAGAAGTCTGCATAAACTCGCAGGTCACATAAATTCTACTGAAGACCTATTTATACAGTATGCACTAATTATAACATCAGAGGGAAATCCGAAAATTAATTTAAATCATAGAAAGAAATATTTAGAGCGTATCCCGTTGATGAGTGTGTCTTAATTATTTTTTTTTCTGTGGAATTGAGCAGATATACAATTCTGCATAATTTGGTGATAGATCTAAATTACAGATTCATACCTTAATTATTTTGCGTCTAATTTGTATATTGATTATTCCAAATATACGTTGAAAATAGAACTATATTTCCGCATGCCAATGAATTTACTTCAATCTTTGTCAGGTTGGGACCCAGGGACCCACTTTATGATTTTTCTTCGGTCCAAATTAAAAAATGGGGGTTCCAGGAGTCCGCATAAACCCGCAGGTCACATAAATTTTACTGAAGACCTATTTATACAGTATGCACTAATTATAACATCAATTTAGAGTGAAATCCGAAAATTAATTTAAATCATAGAAAGAAATATTTAGAGCTTATCTTGTTGATGAGTGTGTCTTAATTAATCTCTTTCTTTGGAATTGAACAGATACACAATTCTGCATAATTTAATGATAGATCTAAATTACAGATTCATACCTTAATTATTTTGCGTCCTATTGAACGCATATTGCAATAAAATGTACGTCCTGACATTTGTTTAAGGCGTTCCAGACGCATGCTTAATGCGTTCAATAAAGCACTGATGACTCAGACGCAGTAAGTTCCCTGTCAAGTCTGGTTCTTATCATCATATTATTTCTCTACACGCCTCATATTCAACAAGTTCCCTGTCTTGTTTGGTTCTTTATAATTAGATTCTCTCACTACATGCTTCAGACAAATATTTTCCCTGTCCAGTCTGGTACATGTGTCCTATCATCAAATTATCTCTCTATATGCCTCATACCTAATTCCCTATCATGTCTGATACCGTATTATCAATTTATCTCTTTACATGCCTACATTCCTCTGACACAGCAATTTCCCTGCCAGGTGTGGTATATGATTCTTTTAATGAAAAACTTTCTCTTAATGGCTGAGGCACAGAAAATTTTCTGTCATGTCTAATTTATGTACCTATCATCAAATCTTTTATATACATTCCTCAGGCACAGTACAGTGCTGTGCAGCGTAGCCCTTACAGAAAAAACAATCAGTCACCCGTCACCCGTTCGTCAGGGAGCAGTCAGCGATCAGTTAATTAACGTGACGACTTGTTATTCGTCCAACTCGTCAATTGACGCGAAACGTGACGGATGACGAGAACCCTATTCGTCCAACTCACGTCCAGATACGTTCATTTATCACGTGATATCTCGGGTTGAAGATTTTGCGAAATATAGATTCGTTTCACTCAGTGCATACACGATCGGTACATCATCGCAACAGATCAATCTTTTTGCTATCAATAAATAATTGCTTAAGATATGTTTTTTTTCATTTTCATGGAGTCTTTAATACAATAAAGTTCGAAAGGAACTTCTGCATTGACGGGTGTTATTCATCAAAATTTGCCATATCCATCGAGTTTTAAACAAAATAATGTGTAAAGGGAAAATTTCTCACTGAACGGTGCATTTGTGAGGACTAAAAGTTTCACAAGTCAGTTTTAATTATGTATTTTTGGACATATTGGAATTTTAACTAATGTGTATAACAAAAGTTTTGCACTGACTGGTAGATTTGCAATGACTAAAATGAAGGTTTATAAGTGTCCCTTTTTTACCAAAATTGTTCATATTCATGGAATTTTGAACAAAATAATTTGTAAAATGAAAGTTTTGCACTGGCCAGTGCATTTGTTATGACTAAAATAAAGATTTTCTAATTGATCTTATA
>MJUU01007971.1:21202-57071 GCA_002080025.1 Modiolus philippinarum
CACTGACCGGTGTATATGTAATGACTAAAATGAAGATTAATAAGTAATTTTTTTTATCACATGTTTTCATTTTCATGAAATTTTTAACAAAATAATATGTAAAGGGAAAGTTTCGCACTGAATGGTTCATTTGCAATTACTAAAAAAATTATTTTATTAAAATTGATTGACATTTTTTATCATTTTCTGTATTTTGGTGGAGTTCTCAACAAAATGAATGGAAATTTAGCTATTTATTTTCAATTTATGTATTTTTTTCATATCAAATTAAAGCATTGGACTGTTCCCAGTCACTGTCAATGTTAATTTTGTATAAAACCGTTCGTTTCATTGGAAAATTTCAATTATCTATTAATCTAGTGATTATTTTGCATATCATTAAATGACGAGTCCTCTCTCGTCAATTGACGAATTGTATTCGTCAAATGACGAGTACCTGGACGTGAACTGTTATGGACGTGAATCGATTCGTCCCGTCCCGTCCCGTCACGTTCCCGTCAGCGATCCGTTCACGTCCCGTCAGCAATCCGTTTCGCGTTCGTCAAACGGTAAGGGCTACGTTGCACAGTACTGTATGTCTGTTTCCCCATCATCAAATTTTCTCTCTACCTGCATCAGACCCGGTAAAGTTCCTGTTTGGTATATGTGAACTGCATGTTGTATCATCAAATTATTTCTCTTGATGCCTCAGAAACAATATTTCCCTGTCATGTCCGGTTCCCTATCATCAAATTCTCTCTCTACAAGCTTCAGAAACAGTAAGTTTCCTGTCAAGTCTGGTACGCGTAACTTATCAAATTATCTCTATACGTGCTTCAGACCCAATGAGTTCCGTATCTGCTTAGGGGTGGCAATCAGATTTTCAAGATGAGGGGCTAGGGTTAATTTGAAAAGAAATAATTTATTATTGGTGCCATTGAAAGTAAATATTCTAACCCTACTTTTCATGAAAATAAATATTTCAATTATGGTTTGTAGTATAAAAAGGATGATTTACAATAAAACCGTTCTCGGACACCTGGAACTTTGATGAAATATGTTCCAATGTAACGCACACTTTATATACTTTGAGATATAATAACCAAAATGCGCATGTGTACACAAAAATGTAAGTCACGTGATCACGTTAGTTTACTATCACTCTTGTCAAAGAGTAAAAAGAGTGTGAAAATAAAGATAAGCACGTTGCAAAAACAGAAATGAAACTCATTTTTATATTAGAATAATGTGTATGTGGTGCTTTACCAAATATGAAATTTAATTTCCTGGGACCCAACCTGAAATGAAAATGAATCCCTGCTGGAACGCTTGGTTATTTTAAGTATCTGTTTCATTTTTTTCTAAATTTTGTCTCGACTACAAACACTGAGACACCGATTGTTGCAATGTGAATATTATGCCCTTTATTTGATATAATTAAAGAATATTTGTACTAAATATGAAAAGGTTTTGTAATGAATAATACCTATTATGGGAACACAGCCTTCTACAGATTTCGGATTTGATTTTGGCTTGATCATGAACCCTAAATGAACTAACACCACCCCCCAACACACACACATACACATGCCACCTGACTTGTAGGAAGAAATTTTACTGATTAGAACAGTTATTTTTTTTTTGTGTTTTCAAAGAGGAAGCTATGTTGAGCCCTTAAGTGTAATCCTTACCTTAAATGTAATCCGATTACACTTAAGGTTAAGGACCACCCTTAAATGTAATCCCGGTTACATTTACGGTTGCAGGACCTCCCTTAATTGTAACGATTACAATTAAGGGAGATAGTGTACATATGCCTGTAGTACCTACCGTAATTGTAACCCCTCGGAGTTAGTTTACAATTTGCAGCGCATATAAGATAAGAAAACGTGTTCTGCCATAGCATGATTATGAGTCATATTTGTTTTAAATAGCCATCGTTGCCATGGAAATCAAAAAAGGGCGGAGAAAAAGTGTTCAGATTTGTTTCAAAATATTATACAAAGGAAATGTAAAAATTGTTCTAAAGCTTTCAATTTCCTAAACGGAAAAGTAGAAGGAATTGTATGAAAATGATAGAAATTCTGACTTTTAAACAATATTTTTAACCAGACTCAAGCTAGCGACCAATTTCTAGCGACAAATTTTCTAGCGACCAATTTTGGGGTTTATCTAAAAACCAAAAATTAAAGTCATACCGAAAAGAACCATAATGCATTTTATTTCTAGCGACCAATTTTTGTTTCGTTTTTTTTTGTTCTAGAAATACCATAATTGCTAGCGTTTCCATGGGGATGAATCAAGTAGCTAAGAATCGCTTGAAAAAATGTACAGACAGGATGTTAAAGATTTGTAGACACTATTCTGAGGGTTAAAATTTTTCTTATGACAACCGTTGTAATGGAATCGAAAAATGAGGGACGGAAGGATCTTTTTCGGGACTCCGTGATTAGTTGTTTTATTCAACGGGCTGAATCGGGATTAACCCGTAACAATACCCATGATAAACGGAATAGGAATTTTCATTTTTAGGGATCAGGATTAAGTCATTTATTTACTGGGAAAATCGGGATTTTTTCATTATCTTCAAGTGAATCCGAGATCAGACCCCCTCCTTCCCCCTCTAAAGGAACGGGAAGATAAAAAAAAACGGTCAGGATAAACATTTACAGGAAAGGTGAACAGGATGGGTTTCCTTATGTTACCTCGAATCACAAAATCACTATCTGCATGCGACTCCTTCCGACTTACTTCCTTATTCTATGAACAATCAGACAGCAACAAAATAAATACTTTCATTGTTTCTCATCGATACTGTTATTTGTATGGAAATACCTTATGCTTCCTTGCCAAATCCTGCAGAGAGTTTCATGTATGATGCTACTGTTGTTCAATATTGAGGACGATGCGACATCTTTCCATATCTTTTTAAATGCAGTTTTGTCAGAGACATAAATTCCAGAGATTCGGAGCTACGGGAAGCATCAAGATATATCGTGTCTACCCCGACGCTATCAATATTGGCACAATATTCAAATCGTATAAGTTTAGAATTCAAATATCTCACTATTTCCACGTATCGTCAATGAACTTAATATATTTGTATATCTCAGAAACTTGCCAAAATGGATCATAAACCGGATTTCACTGATCATGCTGATGAAGCTGTTTTTATGTGCTTCCCACTGACTGCGAATTCACAACAAGTGTGGGTCCAAATAGGTGTCTTGCCCATCGACACATGGATCGGTGGGAAATTGTTAGACAAATTGCGAAGGAAATGAGGAAATATACTACAAAAATTAACCTAAATTACATCAATTTAAGTTATTAATAAATATATCTGATGTGTTTGATCAATAGACTGTGAAATTGAGGTCAAGGGCAAAAGTCTTATACCAGACTGACATAAACTACCCAAACCAATCGACATACAAAATATTATTGATCTACCACTAATAAATGTCGAGAAATGTATCTAATCTAAAGAAAATTAACATGGTCACTAAACCTTCATTTAACAGCTCAAGGACAGAAATCACACTCCAGACTGAAATGTACTAAAAGACCAACCTTCATACCTAATATTATTGACCCAGTACTTGTATTAATTGAGATCAGAGAAGGTTAACCTGGTCGCTTTACCGTGAAATTGAGGTCAAGGACTAATGTCATATGCCAAACTGTTGTTGAGAAAGTGATCTAATCAGAAAAACTTAACAGGGTCAGTAGACTGTAATAAGTGAGGTCAGGGGCAATAGTAACATATCAGACTGACATGTACTACACATGACCGAGCTACATACCAAATATCATTGACCTACCACTAATAGTTGTTGAGAAATGGATATAATCAGAGAAATTTAACCTGGTCACTAGACAGTGAAATCGAGGCCAAGGACAAAGTCATATAACAGACTCACATGAACTACCCAAGACCAACCTACATACCATATATCATTGACCTACCACCTATAGTTATTGAGCAATGGATGTAATCTGAAAAAAAAACTTAGACCGTGAAATTAAACTTAAGATCACATAATTTTGTGTCCATCAGGTAGCACTTAATAAGTACTGCCACCGTACCAAAATAAGATGTTCCTACATAAAAGGGTTTTCAATCTATCCTGTATTTAGGTAAAAGTTAACGACGCAACTGCCGCCTATGTCCCACTTTGGGCGACTTTTTGTCGCGGGCGAGACGAATACAATATGGCGAATGACGCATCTCGCTTCAATCTCGTGACGTCATGTAGCCAATGTATGGAAAATGACTTTCCGTACGATATACTAGGAGCTCCAAATCTCTGGATTTTTTTCTCTGTATAATCCTTTTACCGTTCAAGACGTAGTTTTATAAGTAGTGGTCTAACCTGCATTGGCTCTTTATCTCTTTGACTTTGTTGATTTAGGCCAGGTTACTGGATAGTGAAAAAGGGGTTTTAGTTGTTATTGATACATTTACGGTAAGTATTACATTTAAGGGTTGATGTTGAACCTTCATTCACTCCCGGTTTTTTTGTGGAGTCCGTGATTTTCATCTTGATTTATTAGTTTTGTATGTACATATGTATGTTTTGTGCTTGGTGTGTCTGTCATTATCAAAGGGTTCATTCGTGTCTATGTCCATCGACTATCCGTTTTGGCTGACAATTCAGTTTCCTCTCGACTTATTTAGATATTGTTGAACGTCTACTTAGCAATATTTTAGCTATATCAAGAGGAGAACAAATTTGTAAATAAATAATCAATTGGGGTTGGGGAACAGGAAATTTATATTGCCACAAAAAAGTAGGGCGACATCGAAACTTGCAACCGATCACCTACGGACCACTCAAAAGAGTTTGCATAGTTTGCTGCAGGGGTTCTATAACGTGTAGGTAGCATGGCATCTGTACCAACACGACGAGGACTTGAGTTTGCATTCCATCCGAAAGATGGGTTAGGTATTCATTCCTCCCGCACAACCACGAACATTTAATTTTGGAGGGGTTGTACCCAACAGCCTAGGATACTCCGTCCTATTTCTATATTTCAGGGATCCATCGGGGTCAGCTTTTTTTAGGAGGGGTCATACTCAAAATTTCGGACACACTATGTAAGGGAACAATATTTGTAATCGGTTACAATTAAGGGAGGTCCTGCAACCTTAAATGTAACCGGGATTACATTTAAGGGTGGTCCCTAACCGTAAGTGTAATCGGATTACATTTAAGGTAAGGATTACACTTAAGGGGTCAACAAAGCTACGCCTTTCAGTTTTAATTTTAGATTTCAGAAAAGAACAACTCAAAACCATTATGGAATTCCTTGTCTAACAACAATACATAATTATCGCAGAACACGTTTTGAATTTTGCTAAAATCATTTGAAACATATTTTCATGTATCGAAAATCATTATATTTTCATTCTAAAAGCTTTCTCTGCCTACTATGAAGCTTAAGAGAGTACGAGCTTCAGTTTTCAGAAACATTTGATATCCTTCGGTTTTATCCGTTAAAACAAGGTTAAATACCGTATATCGGGATATTTTCGCGTCGGCTTTTGTTCGCGATTTTGGTGTAAAACAGGCAAGTGAAAAATTCGGTAAGTTTATAATTCGCGTTTTTATACTGAATCTAATGCAATTGAATGGGCAGTGAAGTTTACGCGGATACTAAAATTCGCGTATGATTACCTACCGCGAACATAGCGAAAATTAGACACACGCGAAAAAATCCCAATATACGGTATTTGTGTACATGGATCCTTGTTTCTTGGTCATAGGTCACTTTATCATGCATATAATAGACAATGTACAAACCTTCATCAACTTCAAATTGGCTTAACATATTATAGGGCATAATATAAACAGCATGTGGTAAATAAAGGAAAACTCTTAAAAATCGAAACTTGTAACATGGATTTACAAAATTTTGCATATGCTGTTTTATAACGAAAGCTTTGCAAAACAAAAACAAAAAACAAGATTTTTAATTCTAATTACAAATTTTCTGACAACCACACTCCCTTAAGGATGTTTGCTGGTCAATTTTAAAATAACAAAAATTTCAGTTTAATATGATTTTTGTTAGAAAGTTGAAAAAGGAATAACTTAAGCCTAAGAAATGTAATTTCTGAGGTAGGAGTGTTTCAATAAAATGGCGGGAAAACCGAACTCTTCTGCATTTTTCATAGGATTAACCTTGGCAATTTTTATCCAATAATGAATGTGACAAAATAACATCAACTGAATACTATTTTGTCAAAATGCTCAAAAAGATGTATAAAAAGAAATTAAGGAAAAAAATAAAGGGGTCATCGGGCAAAATATTATAAAGGTTTTGAATGGATAAAACCAGAGAAGTCCCAAAATCTGACTGAAATACATAAGCATGACCAGCGAACATTCTTAACAAGAACAACTTAGCAGTAAACAAAGACCCGTCAAACTAAAAATACATGTTTGTGTTATATTTTAACACAGGCAGGTAATTGTAAAATTCATAAATTAAAATTCATCTCTGTCCAAGTGTGACCTGTAAAGGAGAATGCTTCTGTAAAAATTAGAGAGGGGAATCTTTTTCTAAGTAGAAAATTTATGCTATAGGGAAGTAACAAAATCGAAGATATATATAACAGGTGAATAAATCTCTCCGGAATATTTTCTTTTAAATATGAATAGCTTATGCTTTTAAGCAATTAATTATTCTACAGCTGATATATATTATTTCAAATACATAAAAACACATTTTTACGTCGGGGAAAAATACACAAATGTTGACAAATTATGTATCATACACTTATTACTAAACCAGATTGCGTTTAGCTTATTTGTCAAATTTCCTTGTCAGCAAAAAGCCCATGAAAGATCTAAAGTACAAGCAAAACAACATTAACTGAGAATTTTGATCTGTTAAGAAATATAATTGTGCATATATATATATATATATCAATCAATAGAAGTTTGATAGACGGGACAGATAAATCAACAGAATATCATAATTGCACTGAATTTTCACTTTGAAAAGAAATTTTTTCTTTTTTTTTTATACATGTATGCCTTGCACACGGAATCAGCTTGGTATTTTAAATGCATAATTCTCATTAAATATTAAGTAATTTCTTGCATAATTATAAAGCTTGGTTCCAAATGCAAGGATATTCCCCATGTCGTATGTTCTCCCATAAATTTCCGTAACGTCGGTATAAGAAATAAGCTTATTTTCAGTGGAATGAAACAAAGTTTTGAAAAAACACATAAGTGGATAAAAACTGTAAATGTTCTGGTGTTGAAATGTATCGAAGAAATAATACGTTGTTGGCAAATAAGTGAGCTGATTAAGCGTCTTAATGCAACCAATTCTTTTTTATTGAAAAACAAATAAATTATTTGATATAACATTTGGTGAAAACTAATAATTTGTTCGAGATTTTCATGTTAATAAATAAATTGTCTAACCTAAATCGCCGAACCTCGATCAAAACTCTAATGGGCGTCCCCTCACTAATACATAAGAAAAAAAAAATTGATTGCATTACAATAGTTATAACAGTACATTATTTGAATATCCCTTGCCATCAATCTAGATTTGACTGACGAATTGTTTTACTATAGTTCCACTAAGAATTACCATTGACCGAAATTTCGACCATCAAATGTATGAATGATGCCCTAAGATAATATATTATGTTACCTTCTTTCATTCAGTTCTATTAGACATTTTTACTTTTCATCGTCGAAACCGAAACAGAATCCGAAAGCGAGACCGAAACCGAAACCAGCCTACACCGAATGAACTGTGGTTGCAATATTCATTAGCAGATATGTTTTGATTTTGATTGGCCATTTTTATCTTATCATGATCTTGACAGGCTTAACACAATTTTGTTAAGACAGTGTTAGATTTTAAGTTGGTTTTCAAGATAATTGATTTCAAGGACGATCAAGACGTGTTAAGATAATTCAAGATTAAACAAGATTGACTTGTTATTTGCGTTCAGGAACAATCAAGACGAATTAAGTTTGTTAAGAACAAACAAGATCCTGATTTGGTCTTGTTTGATCTGGACAAAATTAACATATCTTGATCATCCTTGAACGCAGTTATCTTGTTTGATCTTGATAAACTGAACAGGCCTTGATCGCTCTTGAAAGCGACTATCTTGAAATACGACTGAATATCTTACACAGTCTTAACAAAATTGTGTTAAGCTTGTTAAGATCGTGATAAGATCAAAGTGGCCAAACAAGATCAAAACATAACATTGTTTATCTGTTTGGCTTTCTTTCTTTAATCTCCATATTTTACCCACAATCGTTAATACAATGAAGTAGAAGTAATTTAGAATTCAAATGCAAAATTGTTTTCTTTTCGCTCCAAAATTTGGCCTGTTGATAATTTTTGATCGTTTGTTGCTTTTAACGTTGCTATACGGCCGCAAAAATTGTGACGATGTCATCGTTGTCGGGGTCGGCGTCTGTGCACAGCATAACTGTGGTTGTAGTGGACGTATTATTAACAATTTTAAGAATGATGTTTTTGGCACATCAGTAAGCTTGAGTTCTAATTTATGGTTCTTTGCCCCGCCTATTTTAGATAAAAGGGCCAAACATCGGTTAAATGTGTCTGTGGAAACCATAACCTTGTTATAGTAAACGGATCATTATAAAATTTTAGTATAATGTTAGAAAACGGATCATTATCACATTTTAGTATAATGTTAGGAAACGGATCATATTCAAATTTTAGTATAATGTTTTTAAGCATATGTTTATCTTACTTTTCGTGTACTGGTCCAACCATTTTTTAGAAAAGGGTCAAAAGGGATTCAATCTTCATTACTTATTGAATTTTAATTGGGTTTCCTTCTGTATTCCCTTGGGAAATTTAAAATTATCAAATCTTGTCGCAAGCGACCTTCATGAGATAAACGTATCTCACAAATATGCGGAATACTTTGTATTTTGCTCGAAAACTGAAAATAGGGTCTCCATGCTTAAACAATGTATTTCGCGAAATATCTGATATTTTGCACTAAAACTGCAGTTTCCGATTGGAATCGGAATTTACTTTTAATCGAAAACGCAAATTATGAGAAACCGCTATTCAGAATTTAATCAAACCAATATAAATAGTTTATTCTGTTTAAAGCTTATAATTTTCTTTTTCTTCTTTTTCTTATTCACCTTCGTAAAGTTTGTTTGCTATATATTAATAATAGTTATCAAATAGACGGATGATTGTGGGTGTGAATGAAGAGCTGATTTGCGGGTCATGGAAGGATTCGATCTTGACTGTCTTAATTTCACTTTAACAGTTGTAAATTACTCCGTTTAACATTAAATTAGTTATTCACTGGAGAATTTTCGTCATACTTAGATTTTTGGTCTGCAGATTAATTTAATCTTAATTGGTTTATTTTATTTTATTTATTCACTTATTTTTGTAAATCTATTTTCAAAATTTTATTTCATCATATACTTTTGAAAGATTTTTTTTATGTTGCCATATACAAATTTAATGAAGTTTAGCATAAATAAGGTATGATAAGCAAGATATTTAGGCTGCAGTTTGAACTCAGTCTTAAAATGACCAAAACAATTCATTTTTCTAATTTTATTTCGTCATATCTTCCTGGGGAAATTTCATATGTTGGAATATACATTTTTTTTTTAATTTTAACATTAATAGTGTTTGAAAAATGCGATTTTTAGTTTTTTGTTTAAACTAAGAAAATTTATTTCATCATTATATCCTTTTTAAAAAATTATATATGATGCGATATTCAAATTTCATGAATTTTAGCATAAATAACTTTAAAGCAAAAATTTTAGTCCGCATTTACGCTCAATTTTTAGAAATGTAAAACAATCCAGTTTTTAAAAATTATTTTATCATATCCTCTCGGATCAGTTTTATATGTTGCGATATAGAAAAGTTAGATTTTAAGTCTGTAGTGTGAAATATATAAGATTCTAAGACTGTGATTCCATGAATCTTAGCATTAATTAAGTACGAAAAGTAAAATTTTAGGTCTGTGATTTAAACTCAATCTTTTGACAAAATTATTTCATATATCTTTTATAAGGAGTTTTATATGTTGCAAAATACAAATTTAATGAATTAAAGTATAAAAAAGGGTAGTCTGTTGTTTAAACTAAAATGTTTATTCTTTAAAATATATGTCTTCATTTCATCTTTTCTCTGCCCTGCTCATGTTATCCCTTTGTTTCTTTGTTTTTTTTTTTGTTTTTTTTTTGTTTTTTCGATGTTGCCATTGTCCTTTGCTTGTTCTTTTAAGACTGACGGTTTGGTTCTCACTTACTTTTAATACCTTGTTAATGCCAAAATTCATGGACTTTGTATATCGCAACATGTGAAACTCTTTTAAAAGGATATATGGAATGAAATTTTCACAACAACTGATTTGTTTTGACCTTTATAAAGATTGAGCGTGAAATGCAGACTTAATGTTCGCCTTAGAGACCTTACTCATGCTGAAAGTAAGTGAGAACCGAACCGTCAATCTAAAACCAATAATCCATGGACGATGGCAACATCGGAAAAACAAAACAAACAAGAAACAAAATGAGCACGGCGTAAAAAAGAAAAATGAAAACACACACATATACAAAGAAGATGAACAACACAACAAAATTCATGAAATTTGTAAATTGCAACAGAAATATAAGAATAATTCGCCAAGCAACACGTTATCTATTGAATTATTTTTGTTCATGATTACACCCAACAAGCAAATTTAAATCCAAGTTGTAGAATTGATTGCATATTTAATGCCTAAAGTCTAATCACTCCTATAAAATTGCATTTATAATATACAGTAAATATTTCAAAAAGAAAGCTGAACTTTTCATGAGACACTGATATGCATGCAATATAGAGAAACAAAACACAACTAATTCTGTATAGTATGGTTTCGGTTTCGGTTTCGACGATGACTAATAAAAATATCTATTAGGTGTTGTATAATGTTTGGCAGTGAACTTTTGAGTTGAAAAGGGTCATAAACTTAGTTACTTGGTTCTGTCATCAGTCATCAGGTTAATATTGTACTTACGGAAAAGGCATGTCTCATCTTCTCAAAAACCGCAGTGAAGGAAAAAAACTAAGCATTAAATCAAATCTTCTTTTGGAAGATGATATGTCATATTTTTCTACTTTTTAGAAACCCAAATGGCCATCATCGAAAATGATTAATCTTACATAAGATTCCTTTGTTATGAAAGCAAACATCATTTACATCTTTCAAGTTGTTACATCAATAATTTTATTAATAAATGATGAAATTTTAGGCTTAAATAAAAGATGATCACCATGGCATGTAGAAGTTAAGGGTACATCGACAATTTTTCCAACATTTTGAATTCATAATTTATCTAATTTATATACTTTTATGTAATTTATATGTATAAGTCCCCGAGGCATGAAAATTTACCTTAAAGATTGTCTACGGCTTCATTCCGTATGTGACACTCGGTAGATGTCCTTAGTACTTAATTTGGCTTCCTATTGCGATATTTTTAGTAATGATTACTTATTCATTTACAATTTTTTGATTATGCCTTTCCATATTTTTTTATTTTAATGCTGCTGATGAGAGGTTACATGTACTCCTTGAAACACGTGGACAGCATAACTAAATTTACTGTTCATTTTTGCAACTTCGGTATTTTTGTATAATGTATTGCTTGGTAATATCTTAAAACTTTCATTGAAGATTTTGTTCATACTTTGAGTGTTGGGTTTAAATTGTCAATATTTTGTATGTATAAAAATGAAAATTATGATCACCGTATAAATAAGAGAAAATACATTTTGGGACGTTCAGTTTTTTAATGATGCATATATGAAGTATTTTTTTATATTTCTTATCGAACTTCTTGCGAAATTTGACAAAAGAAAAAGCCAAGCAAAAATTACCCAACAAACGGTACCATACTTTGGAACTTTCGAAAAACGTGTTTTTTAATTTTTTTTTGTCATTTTGAATGCGTTTAGCCTAAATAAACATCGGATAAACATGGCAAAATAATATCGCATATGGACAAATTAATCTATTTCTTTTTTCAGAAATCTGTATGAGACTTCTTAGGGGTAACAATATTTGAACAATATGCAATCTTCTACATCCTCAAAACTATACTGTCAAACCAGAGGTGTTTGCTGCAAGTATATAAATGCTATTTTCACACTAAGCTTTGAGATGGGAATATTAAACTAATGCAAATATTTTGAAGGAAATGGGTATTTTAGCTTACTTCCTCGGCCAGAACTACGAATTCACGACTGTGCAAATTAAAATTTATGCAAACCGCTTAAAAAGTCCTTCAAAGTGCCCCTACTTACAGTAATCATTACATTTTCACTAAACATAGTTTCTTAGTTAAAGAATGTATTGGTATTTGAGGTAAAATTAATATTTTTTTTTCTGTTATTTTAGATACTTTTGCCTTCATATAGTCAGATGTTGCCAGAAGTAAAGGATTTGAATAGAAATCAGGTATTCAACTCAAGTAGATATTAAGATTATCAGTCAAGATAATTTCATACCCTAATGATTTTTTGGAAGAGTAATATCTAACTTGCTTTGAAGTATTTATTAGCTCTCCTGGCCTGTAAGGCCATGTGAGCTTTTGCCACCACTTTGAGTCAGTCTTCCGTCCGTACACAATTTCAAAAATCTTCTCCTGGGCACATTGTTATCAAACTTGGACGTTAGATTAGTCGGCTGGTCAAAACAACATTGCCGCCATTGCTAAAAAATAGAATTGGGGTAAATTGCAGTTTTTGGCTAATAAATCAAAACCGTTACAGACATTAAAAATATGACAAAAAAAAAATAATCAGCATGATAAGATCTACCTACCCTGCAGTTTTGTAGAAATTTTGAAAACCAATCTTGGAGTAATAGCCTTTTTTTCATTTTTGCATTTTTTATTTTTTATTTCAAAAGGTGTAACATATAGAGATCAAGTGTAAAATGTAAAAATGTTCAGCATATCAAGATCTACACACCCTGAAATTTTGAAGAAAACCCAAAACCCTTGTAGGAGTTATAACCCTTTCTTCACAGAATTTTTAAAATGTTCGTAGTTTTCGTCTTTTATTTCCAAAACTCTAGAAGATGAAGGTTAAGTGTTAATTGATAAAATGTTTGCCATGCTGTGGTGACTGCAAATCTGGTTCGTGACTGCCATTTTAAAAAAAAAGGCAGAAAAATTCAACATTGTCCGATTTCGATGAAATTTGGTTTAAAATTGATATTGATGTTGCTACTTCAAAACCGATGTTGAAAATTGTTTGTTGGCCGCCATTTTTGAAATGGCAGCCAAAAAAGACCGGAAAATTCAACATTTGTCCGATTTCAATGAAATTTGCTTCCTTCAAGATGAAGAATAGCAATAAAAGCGTTGTTCAATTGCTTGGTGTTACCATGTATTTGTAGAGATTATATATTTTATGAAAGGATATGGAGTAAATGAACACGAGACCATAACACATATGTCAACCCCAACTGCAACAATCCCAATGAGCCGCACGGCCACCTCGGAAACCCATTCCCCACCAGCAGCACCAGAAGCCAAACAAAGGAAACCCATAATTTCAAAAATGTTCAAAACGCATAAAACCAAACGAAACCCGAACAACCAGCCACATCAAATATATATTTTAGGACAAAACTACGATGGTGGGAGTCAATCCTCCGATTCCAGAATTTACATATATCTAAACAATAGCAATTGAACAAAGTGTACACATGAGACACCATCTCATGTACAAGTACACCATATATAAGAAAAATAAAGAGCATACATCTCTACCACGGGGAATGGTTTTACCAACTCCACACTGCAATAAAAGACAAACTCCTGTATTAAATATTTTATGAAAGGATATGGAGTAAATGAACACGAGACCATAACACATATGTCAACCCCAACTGCAACAATTCCAATGAGCCACACGGCCACCTCGGAGACCCACTCCCCACCAGCAGCACCAGAACCCAAACAAAGGAAACCCATAATTTCAAAAATGTTCAAAACGCATAAAACCAAACGAAACCCGAACAACCAGCCACATCAAATATATATTTTAGGACAAAACTACGATGGTGGGAGTCAATCCTCCGTTTCCAGAATTTACATATATCTAAACAATAGCAATTGAACAAAGTGTACACATGAGACACCATCTCATGTACAAGTACACCATATCTAAGAAAAATAAAGAGCATACATCTCTACCACGGGGAATTGTTTTACCAACTCCACACTGCAATAAAAGACAAACTCCTGTATTATGTCTCATTTGTATTTACTCCATATTCCTTCATTGTTAATTAATGTTGCGACTTCAAACCAGGTGTTGAAAATTGTTCGTTGACTGCCATTTTCTGAACGGCCGCCAAAAAAGGGAGGGAAAATGCAAAAGATTGTCCGATTTCAATAAAATTTGTTTCCCAAATAGGTATTGATGTAGCAACATCAAAATTCATGTTTAAAATTGTTTGTTGACCACCATTTTCAAATGGCGAAAAGGCGGGAAAATTCAACATTGTCCGATTTCAATGATAGATATTGATGTCGTAACTTAAAAATATGGTAGTAAAAATTGTCGTTGACCGCCATTTACAAAATGATGTCTCCACTTCAAAACTTGTCTGGAAAGTGGCCCTTAGCAAGAACGTTTTTGTTAAAAAAGCCAAACAAAGAAATACAGTAAAACATGATCAGACTTTAAGTGCAGTTCAAGATATTGGTGGTGTTCGAGCTACCAAAATTGGAGAGACTGAAGTTCAAATATATAACTTACAATGTTGGCTTGATTGTGTCAAATGAAAGCCAGGTGGGCGATACAGGCTCCTGGGAGCCACTGGTTGGTGCATGTAAACACTTTTTTGTATAATTTCTTTAATTCCATTTGACCAAATCTTATTAAATGTAAACAAATTGTTATTGACAAAAAGGACTGGATTTTAGTATTGTCAAAAGGTGCTACATTAGAAATTTCACGTATAAAGCTGTAGAATATTAAATTTTCATCATAGTCTTATATTTTACTCTATGGTAAATTTTCATTGTGTGCTATCGTTCCTCTTGAAAACAAAGGTTTGGCGTTTATATGATTCAGCCTGTCCGTCAATTTATCCGTATAGGTACTTTGTTTTCGTATGCCTTCCTAGATTGCGGCTAGAATTTTCATGAAATGTAACACAGAAATAATAGACCATCTGGAGATTTTCACGAAGAAAAAGGGTTGCTGCCTGAAGTTTTAATGGGAGATAATATGTCTGTGAATAATTTCAGGAATAAAAGGGGGATAAAACTTTGCCAGTGCTTGTCCTCTTAACCGACTGATTGATTTTTATGAAATTTTACACAGTTACTTCCACATGCATTAAGTAATATTGATCAAAATGTTGAAGGGGAAATAATTTTCTTGAAAAATGGTGAGATTTATCATTGTGATCATACTTGTATTGTTTCCACGCCTTTATTTTGTCCACACACACACACACACACACACACACACACATTTTGCACTTGCAATATTGGTTCAGGGTTTATGAGTCGGGGTATAACTGGTTAACATTCGTCGACAATCTAGTATTTCAACAAACTTGCATTTACGATTAATGAGAGGTGTGGGCCAAAGATGAAAAATATGAAAAATAATGTCATAAAGACGCAATGTAAAGGGATAACAGGAAACATCTACAATGGATGATATTAATAATTTACCAGGAACTACACCGGAAAACACAAATTAGACAAAAGGCAAACGATAGAACTCGGGACAGCCGAACGTGGAGTGGCGCTAGCAAAAGCCAGCGGTAGGGTTAAACCTGTTTATTGGTACCCAAAGCCCCCTCTTCTCTGTCCATTTAATGAAAACTTAATACAGATAGACTACTAACTCTATGACCACTATCTTGAAGGAGAGAAAAAGACGATACGATATTTCGAAAGATGGGTCAATGGTAGGGTGCTTGCCAGTAATTTGACGGCTAGCTCAAAGAGCGTAGTCTGCTGGTAAAAAGCTGTCAGTGTCTGATTTTACACAGTTTTTAACTTATCTAGCTTGATAAGTGGTGTTAGTTTTATGCTATCAGTTGCAATTTCAACTTTCTACGTCATCTTGCATCTGTGAATCTTTTCAGATGTCTTCTGAAGCCCATGGCCGAAACAGTTTTGAGACTGTATTTGGGAATGCTTGTGGTATATGACCTAAAACAATTCCTCATATTGTATTGTTTTGCAATAAAAACGGTCTTCATGGTTTAATGATAACTAATGTTACCTTTTTTGGATTATATTTCACATTTGATTTTTACAAGCTGAAGGGAAATTATCAGCATGAAACGATCGAGTGAAGAAAATGTTACCACGTGTCTCGGTTATTGCATTTCTTGTACAGTTTTCAATTGTGTGTATACTTTTTAACTTTTGTATCATTATTGATAAGCAATAAGAAGAATAATATTTCTAAATATATTTTGGCTTGTCAAGATAAATCTGACCTGCAATTTTAAGTTATTTTGACATCTATTTTGAGATTTTTTGACAAATGTTTGCAGTCTTTATATATTTGGTATGTATTTTAAGATATTGATTATAGAGTAAGTAGTCTACCTGCATAAACAGAGAAAAAGTTAAACAACGATATGAACCCCAAAGTCAAAATTTGGTACTGACAATCGCAAAAGCCGACGGTAGGGTTAATCTGGTTTAGTGGTACTCAAACCTCCCCTTTCTCTGTGCCGGCTTTCTTGAGTATAATAACTATATGAATAAACTGCCGACTCCATGACCAAAATCTTGTTCAGGAAAATAGACAAAAGGTAATTTTGAAAGATAGTCGAAGAGTGCTCGCCGCTAAACTACTGACTAGCTCACGGATCTTAGTCTGTTGGTCGAACACTGTCGCACTAAAAGGGTTTGGTAAACAATTACCATATATTTCAGTAGACATCTGCAGTAAAAGTGAAAGTATGAATAGTTTGAAGTAAAAAAAAAGGAAACACCTTTCAAAATGGAATTAAGCATTTTATTTGTGTTTTTGATTAGAAAAATCATGTAGGTAATCTTTGATACAAGAAACTAAAAAATTGTTAAAGGTGTGTATCGTATGATTCAATACTTACCTTGTTGTGTCATTAGAGATACAAAATTATCACAAAAAGTAAATTTTGATTTTATTTTAGTTGGGTTTCGGGTGATAAGTTTGGGTATTTTTAATCTAATTGACGTTACCTGTATATTTGTACAATATATGTATATGGGTAATGAATAAATTGAACGAAAAAGATTGAAAATTTACAGTTCAACACTTCATGTTTCATAGATAAAATAGCTTTTCTGCAAATTTGAGAAAATTCTGAAATATCAAGATTTCCCAAGTGTCATTTATATCGACGTAAATCATAAAAATAATTCCTGATATAGACGTAAAAACATATTACCAAATATCTTTTCCCTTTCCATATTGACAAGGAAGTCTTTTTTTTTGTTTATTTACAGTAGAAGTACTTTTATTCGTGACATCAGTTTTCGTAATTTTAATAATTATCACTATTTCTTGGGCACCTAAATTCGTGGTTTCGAATTCATTGCATAGAAACCCTACTTAAATGGATTTCGTTGGAACTTTATTTCGTGGTTTAAGCGAATCACGAAATCCACAAATATTGGAGTCCCACGAACATAGTACTTTCACAGTATATACAAAGACTGTGAAACTCTTGAAAATTTTGCTGTATTCTTAAAGGGAGACATTTAGGTATTTTGAAACATTTTGAATAAAACTTTAAAATGCAATAAATCAGTGCTTTGGAGGAAAAATGCATAGCTAAAGGCAATTGATTCACAAGTTTTTAGATATACGCTCAATGTTTAAAAGATTTAACGATTCGATCATGAACTTACAGGGAATAACACACAAAAAAAACAAAAAAACACTAAGCCCAGTCCCTCTTTAACCTTGCTACATAGACGATGCATTTTCTTTTAATTATTCAACATTTAAGGAATATTTACACCAAATCTATCTCAAACAAGCTTAAAAGTAAAGAGAATACTGATACACCTACTTCAGCTTCGTACTTAGATCTTTTGATAAACATTGACAAAAAATTGAAGCTTGAAATCTGAAGCTCTTTGACAAATTCTACTGCCGTTGTTTAAAAAAATTATAAAGTGCTGAAAGCTCCAATTTTCATCACTTTCGGGCTAATTGATAGGGTTTTACTCCTCCAAAGTGTATACAAATTGTACGTTATGATGCAGTTCATAAAAAATGAATATATACATTGTGTGTTTACAACAAACAAACACACACACACACACACACACACACACACACACACACAGAGATAGAGAGAACAATCTGTTTGGTTTGACCATTTGTATGTAACAGTCGGCAATAACTTTGAATTTTTCGGAATATTTTAATGGGAGTAGAGATAATTTTAAAGATCAATGAAATTCATATCAAGCAAAAATTGATAATGTTTGGAAAAGATATAAAGTAGATAGAATAGCCTTTTATTTGTTACTCATTTTGAAAGAATTTATTTTAACCATCAATAATAAAAGGAAAAGAATGACGAAACCTGTTTAAAAAATAAATTGAAAGATCTTACCTTTTCGTTTATTTAAAAGTGATAGTTTGGCCGTAGAAAACAGGTCAGCATTATATTTTCATGTTTTATATCAGAGAAATTGAAAGACTAAAAACATTTGCCATGATCGGGAAAAAATATCCGCAGTTCTCTTCACCATAGTACTAATACACAAATTTAAGCACAATGTAAAAAATTATATCAAAATTTCATAGTGGTAGCGGTGATTTTTCTGGCTTTATGAAACGTGTGTGTTCTCTATCAGTTTCTTAAAAATCTTTGTGATAGATCTAATGGTCTTCAAAAAGTTCAGATTTTATCTGCACTGAAAAGACATAATTTGTCGAAATGCTCAAAATGCAGAAAATAAATCCAGAATAAATTCGGTATTTAGTTATTTATACAAAGGTTATACTACATAGAATTGCTAAAATGTGGGTTCTGTGTAAAACCTTTCCAAAAGGTTATCCTTTTATTATTCGTATTGAAAACCTGGAAGCATTTGTCAACATTTGGAAGTATTTGAAAGAAAAACTGGATCAAGAAATGCAATTGTCCCTTTTTTTGTGAGGTCGGTCTAATATTTTCCGATGGTTCTGCTTGTATTACCATGTTTAATTTTGAAAAGGGATAAAAGCATACTTTTAACAACTGCAGTGATGAAGATGATTCCAGAATACAGTGTAACAAAATGAAATCGTTCTTCACTTCAAGGGGATATCCCAAAGCTGTTGTTGACAGGTCCTCGGAATCCGTTTGTAAACAGAATAGACAACATATTCTGCGTCCAAAACGCAAGTCACAAAATGACAGAGAACCTCTTGTTCTCAATTATCATCCCCACAACATAGCCATCCGCAACATTCTCTTGAATAATTTTAAGAGCATTGTTATGGAAGACAGTTTGATGGCTGATGTTTTTTCAATCAGTGCCCCTCATGGCTTTTCGTTGCGGTAAATCTCTTCGCGAGCATCTAGTCAGCAGCAACTTAAAATCTAAAGTAGTGCTGGCTAATTACAGGGGCACTAAAGAATGTAAAAGATCGAGATGTGTTACCTGTCTCCATACTCTTGAAACCAACGAAATTCAAGGTCCTGAAAACACATTTACCATACACAATGGATACACATGCACAACACAGAATCTGGTATATGCTATCATATGTGGGCAGTGTCATAAGATATACATAGGGGAGACCTGCCGACGACTGGGTGACCGCTTTGCGGAACACATCCGCTCTGTCCGTAATAATACGGATTGTCCAGTCGGCAATCATTTCAGACTCCCTAACCACTGCCCACAAGATATGCAAGTAACAGTGCTAATACAATTACATGGAGGCCAGGACAATAGACGTACGTTGGAACAACGGATTATTTTCAGACTGCCAGGGGTTTAAACGTAAAACAATCATTCTATGACTAATGAGTCTCGATGTCGTATTTTTTCAGTGGCTGGAATGTTGATAATGTTGCTGATAGTGTACATATAATGTCAAAGATCATATACATTATTTTTAAACACTGTACACACAATGTCAAAGATGTTTTACCTGTAAACAACATAGTATTTTTTAACTACTATTTCATTCATTACGACCCACTGGTAGACGACAGATTTGTCGAAATATATCGGTCGACCTTTTTATTATTTCTATTCTTTTATTTTTGCCATGTTTTTTTTGTCCTTTAGATCATATTTTAGATTATAAATTCATCCCTTTTAACAGCTCACATACTCATGTATCTCGTTATTTTGTTATTATCTTTTAACAACTGGTTGGGTTTCGGAAGTTGGGGTGCACAGAGGGATTGTGGGTTATTTAAGCCCAAAAAACTCCTATTTCATTCGTATTTAGTGCCGACCTATTAACATGTACATTTGTTTGAAAACTTCTATTTTTACATTTAGAATAATTGAAACATTTTTTTTAGATTGAGAACCTCCTGTACCAGCTGATACAACCATTTGCCTCTCTGTGTAGTCTTTATGCAGCCCAGTATGGGGGCCTTTCTAAACTACCTGAGCCAAGTGAATACAGCAACAGAATAAAAGATCTTTGTTCGGATCCAAAAGTACCAATTGCAGATGAGAATTTGATTGAGAATAGTTTAACAGACAGTCATTTATTCTTTGATTTAACATCTTTGTTGGTCTGTAAAGCTCATTTTCTTGGTTGTCGTGCACTTAATTTTATTCCTACTACTTCCAACTTTTCTTTGGAGAAAAGGTATTCTCAGCCATATTCAGAACATTTGAATACGCTGATTATAAATGGACACGAAATAAAGAATTTAGAGAGAGATATTTTTGAAAATTTCAAAAATTTGAAAATCTTGTCTGTCACTGATGTTACCCTAAAAGAGCCAGAACGTTTTCCATTTGGAATTTGTCAATGCAAACAGCTGGAGATTGTAACTCTCAGTAATGTACAGGGACTAAAAGAAGTGTCCAAAGATTTATTTAAAGGGCCATCATTAACAACATTTTACCTCAACAATATCCCAATAAAAAAGCTAGACATTGATTGGCCAATCACAAGCATGCTTACTACTTTGAGTTTGGCAGGTCTTTTGATAGATGAAGTTCCAAAAGGGATAGGACGACTAAGCAAACTGGAGGAACTATTTCTTGATTACAATCCAATCACATGGTTACCAGATGAATTAGAAAATTTACAGAAATTACGAACACTTAGTGTAAAAGGTAAGACATATCTTATTGATTAAGTATGAAGTAATGATGAACATGTGTACATGTAACACTGGTGTGAAAATACAAATACATGTTTAAATTTTAGCAATTTCTTATTTGTGAATATGTGATGAATTATGACAACATTTTGCCTACAGTGTGGATATTTCTCGAAAGTTGAAATTTAATTGTTCATCTTAATTGGTGTCAGTGGTGTGAAAGATGAATTAAAAGATATGGAGTAATTGCATATATGCCAATACATGGTTGAATAACTAAATACCGAAGTCACTGAACTAAGCAATAAAATAACACTTAAAGCTATAAAATAACACTTAAAGTGTTGTTCTTTCATTATGAAGTTACCATGAGACTTCAACAATGAGCTTTGCTCTCACCTCATTTTAAGTTTAATACGGTCCCTTGCACTGGTCTTTAATGAAAAATACCGCATAAATGTTTTAAAGCCAATGAATTCAGAATGGCCAACACAACGAAAATTAACTGGCAAAGTACTCTTACTGTCATTGTCATCTGTTGCTCGACGGTACTAGTCTTCAGCTTATTTCCAGATACAACACAGACATACAGGGCGCTCATCAAGTCCCTTCTCAGAAAACTTGTCATTATAAAATAGTGAGATGTGGGCACTTTAAACAGATGGCCAAAATAATATTCGGAAATTAAATACAAATTAAAAAATGCCGAAACATGACAGTATGATATGAAAAAGAAAGAAAATGGGGTAAATGTCAAGGAGACAGCATCCCATATCCAGGTTAAATTATTGCAGTCGGAGTTAACATATGTGTTATGGTCTCATGTTCATTTACTCCATATCCTTTCGTAAAATATAAAACGACCCATAACAAAGCATCTAGGGGTCACCGTACGGTCTTCAACATATTGAGGAACCTCACACAATATAGCAAGCCCTAAATGGCCCCAAAAAGGTAAAAAAGAGAATAAATCAATGGAAACAAACTACATCTAATAACCCAAATATCAAGAAACTAAAATTTTATCAGAAGATGACCAACATATTCCTGACTTGCGCCTCTCCTAGCCGATCTGTTCCTTCACTCTTATGAAGCTGAATTCATCGAAAGGCTTCTTCAAAATAAAGATAAAAAACTGGCACAATCCTTTAATTTTAGCTTCCGTTATATAGATGATATTTTGTCGCTAAACAACCCTCGCTTTGGTAATTTTCTTCATTTGATCTATCCAAAAGAGCTCGAAATTAAGGATACCACAGACACTTCTACATCAGCCTCGTTCCTTGACCTTCACCTTGAAATTGACAACAGAGGGAGACTTCAAACTAAGCTGTACGACAAACGCGATGACTTCACCTTTCCAATAGTAAACTTCCCTTTTCTTTGTAGCAACATCCCAACAGCGCCGGCATATGGAGTTTACATTTCCCAGCTCATTCGCTATTCAAGAGCCTGCGTTCGATACAGTGACTTCCTTCATAGAGCCCGGTTGCTCATAAATAGGCTACTTCAACAAGGGTATGTTACCCAAAACTTGAAGTCATCCCTCCAGAAGTTTTACGGTCGACATCACCATCTTGTGGACCGCTATAGGATATCTGTTTCCCACATGACAACAGATCTTTCCCTTTAAAGCTTAATTGTTGTTTCCTCTACCGAATTTGACTTTACTACCAGATTTGACATGTTCAACACGGCGGGTGTCTTATAAGAAGCAGGAGATGCTCAAAATTTACCAAGAAATCAATTTTCGCTGAAGTCGAACAAAGTTGAAATTTCTACGTAAAATGGCGGTCATATTAGAAATGGCAGCCATATTGACAATTTTTTCACCATCATGCAAAACTTCACATGTTGTTCCAACTTTGTGCCAAATATCAAGTGATTCTGTTCAGCAACTCTGAGAACTCGCGTGGACAAAAATATTGTAGGAAAATGATAAGACAGTATAATAATGATAACAAGTGATAATATGTTTGCATGCAAACACAAGTCACCAAAACCAGATTCCATACTGAATTGCGCTTTGAAAAAAATGCTGTGTTGTAAATATGACCAATGATTGTAAAAATCCGGTCTGAAATACTTTTTGTTTTCCAATGTCAGAATAAATGTTTTAAGCTCATTAAGATTTCGTCTATCATTATAAGTAGTCATTTGATTCATACGTCAGAATAATTCTGGATTGCGCCCAAAAGAAAGTTGCATCATAATATTTTCATTATTGATTCATCGATGAAACAAAAATGCAAGGCTTAATACGTGTATTTATTGATACTCTTACATCAAATACAGTTTTTGGGAAGTGACCTCGACCTTTGACCTTGACCTAATTTTGAATGTAGATCTTAACAATGCACAGATTTTGCATTTACATGTTATGACGGTTTATGAGTTAATCCAATGACAAGGTCTAGGGTCAAAGTTTAAAATGACCAATGACCTTTGACCTTGGCATATTTAAATGTAACATAGCACCTAAGTTGAATGGAAAAGGTTCCAGGTTTCTATCTCTTATCGTTTTTGAGAAAAAACATGTTTAAAGATATGACGAAATTTTCAAGGGGCATTTCTCATGAACGGTACATCGTAGAGTTTTGGTCAAAATGTAACAAAGGTTCGTCATGACTTGATAAACATTTTGTCATTACCCTTAATCAGCTATCTTTTACAGTTTCCGAGTCATTCGGATAAGAAAGTTTGAGGTCAACGTTCAAAGTGACCAATGACCGTGGTCATGACCAGTGACAGTGGTCATTTGGGAATTTCTAAGACGTTCCAGCACATCTTATAGTGGTCATTTTGGAATTTCTAAGACTTTCCAGCACATCTTGGGGTTGGTATCAACAGTGGTGTCAAGTTCATTAAAATTTGACCACCCGTCTGTGCGCAAATGTTTGAACATTTTTCGAAATCATTCACCCAATCCAAAATACATTATTTTTTAAATATTGTTTGAAAGAACAATTATGCCTTAATATAAGATGTCTATCCTATTGACATTTCTATTCTACATATTATGATGTGATGTGTTTTGGGTTACATTACGTTTTATCAGTATCAATTGTTTAGCTGTGTTACTAATTAAACTGTCAATCAAAAGTTGATAAATGCCAGATGTTTGTAGTAAAACTATTTTAAGTATATAAATATAAAATAACACCATGAGCTTAATACAGTCTTTATTATCACCAATGAATATCATGTGATGTGTAATTATATACAGTAGTATATATTTTCAGCATCAAATACATATTTTAAATATTCCTATAAAATGATGAGATGTGTAATTATTTCAAACATATCTTAATACCTGTCACCACTTTTATAAGGAAAACAATTCAAAGTTCAAAATAAAGCCGAAAGATCTATGATTTTAAAGTTACCAATGTTAACCTGTTAGAGTATAATAAACGGAACATACTATGGGGAATTTCGATTCATTTAATCAGACATCAAAAATCGGTTTTTCGTCTAATGGCCCTAAACGGTTGGTCCAATAATTATTGTCCCATGTAATAAATGTAGATTTTGACAAGTCACATATTTTTGCCTTTACATGTTATCAGTTATCTATTACGGTTTAAGAGTTATCGCAAAACAAGGTCTAATGTCAAAGTTGAAAGTGACCAATGACCTGTGTCCTTGGCATTTTTAAATGTAACACATATCACCTAAGTTGAATGGAAAAGGTTCCAGGTTCTTATCTCTTACCAATTTCAAGAAAGACATTCTTAAAGACACGACAAAATTTTCAAGGGGCATAACTCATGAAAAGTTGACCATAGAGTTTCGGTAGAAATGTAACAAATGTCTGTCACGACCTAACAATCATTTTTGACATTTACAATTAATTAGCTGTCCTTTACGATTTCCGAGATATTCCAATGAGAAGATATGAGGTCAAAGTTCAGTCATTGGTCACTTTGGAAATTCTAAGACCTTTTTGCATATCTTGGGGATGGTATCTACTAGCGTGCAAAGTCTCATTAAATTTGGACCATCCATCTCTGAGAAAACGTGCGGACAAAAATCTTGAAATTAAGGAATAACAATAGAGAAAAATAATAAGAAACAGTGTAAAAACAATAAGTCACAGAACTTAGTTTAGTTGACTTAATGAGAAACAAAGCAAACACAATAAGTGTTTGGGGAACTTAACAAGACGCACATTTTTGTTATTACATGTTTTCAGCTGTCTA
This sequence comes from Modiolus philippinarum, assembly GCA_002080025.1. Taxonomy (NCBI): domain Eukaryota; kingdom Metazoa; phylum Mollusca; class Bivalvia; order Mytilida; family Modiolidae; genus Modiolus; species Modiolus philippinarum. The sequence goes on from MJUU01007971.1 coordinate 46,709, forward strand.
TTACGGTTTTTGAGTTATTACAAAAACAAAGTCTAGGGTCAAAGATCAAGGTGACCAATGACCTTTGACCTTGGTATTTTCAAATGTTACATATATCAACTTAGTTGAATGGAAAAGGTTCAAGGTGTCTATCTCCTTCCGTTCTGGCGAAAAACATACTTAAAGATGTGACAAAATTTTCAAGGGGCATAACTCATTAACCGTTGACCATAGAGTTTCGGTCCAAATGTAATGAAGGTCCGTCATGACCTAAAAACATTTTGTTATTACACTTAATCAGCTATCTTTTACGGTTTCCGAGTTATTTGAATAAGAAAGTTTGAGGTCGAAGTTTAAAGTAATCAATAAGTATGGTCATTTTTGGAATTCTGAGAAGTTCCTACACATCTTGGGGTTGGTATCTACAATGGTGTCAAGTTTAATTAAGATTCCACCACCCATCTCTGAGAAAATTTTTTGACAATGTTCGAAATGATTGAGGAATAAAAATAATAATATTGAACAGTTACACCAAATTCTGCAATATAGATTCAGAGATATTCAATTTTGCATTTTTCAACGTAAAATGGCTTCCATCTTGGAAATAGCGGCCATTTTGAAAATTTTGTCACCGCCATACAAAAATTCACGTTGTGGTTCAAGTGTGTGCCAAGTATCAAGTTATTCGGTTTATGCAAACTATGACAAGACCTGTGGACAAATTATTTGGAAGTAAAATGATAATAATAATAATAACTAGATTTGCACTTGCAAACAATAGCTGATGCCGCCCCTGGCCAATTCGATGATTCCACCATATTTGCAACCTAGAAATAAATTTTCATTGAAATCAGTCGAAGTTCAAATTTTGACATATTTTGGCGGCCGTCCTGGAGATGTCGGCCATTTTGATTTTTTTTTTTTTTTTTTTTTTTTTTTTTTTTGTTGTTGTTGCATGCCCATCTTCTTATGCTGATTCAACTTTTTGCCAAATATGAAAGAATTCTGTCAAGGCATGTTTGAGATTTTATGATTTTCATGGATTTCAAACAAATTCAAAGCGCTCATCTTGAAAATGGCAGCTATTTCGAAATTCTTTTTGATGAAGGTACAATTTCATAAGTTGATCCAACTTTGTATCAAATATGAATGAATTCTGTCCAGGCATCTCTGAGAACGCGCATGGACAAATAGAGGTGGAAGAAAGGAACAATAATTACAAGTGATAACAAGTGAAAACTGTGTTCGCAAGCGAAACACAAAAGTCTCCCAAACGATCTCCCATATCGAATTTCAAGGCATTACGAGACTCCCTCAAAAAAAAAATCGGGTAGGGGTGACCCATATAACCTATGTAATTGAAATTCTCAAAAGTTCTATTTTGTGTCAGAAAACTCATTTTTCCTACAAAAAAAAATACGTTCATGGTTTTGTTTCCATGTCAAACAAGTGCTCTTTTGTTCATTACACCATATCTTAGACCTCTTTCCAGAGACACTTTGGGCAGGGGTTCACTTAAAACCTACATGTGTATGTAATTCATATTTTTCAAAATTCCTTTTTTATCAGAAAACTCAATTTTTCAACCAAAAAAATACGTTTCTGTTTTTGTTTCCTTGGCAAACAAGTGCTCTTTTGTCCATTACACCCTATTTCAGACCATTTCCAAAAAAATGTGGACAGGGGTTCCCCTTATAAACTATGTACTGTGAAATCATTTAATTTCGTGGATATCAATTTTCGTTGGTAGAGAAAAAAAGGACATGTCGTTGTGTACGAAAATTCGTGGATTACCACTTGTTAAAAAAATGATCGAAATTAATAAAAATAAAAATTATTTAATTCATGTCTTTAGTACCTTCAGTATTGATGTCAAAACATCAAAATTAAGAAGTGTACCTGTAATTAGCAAGTCATGGTAATGTGTAGATATTATGTAATTAGGTAATCATCTGACATAAACTAACTCCATTCGTTTTTTATAGACAGACGCCTTAATTGATTGCAAAATAAACATATCCTTTTCAGTGGAACATAATTAAAATAATAGAAGTTTAATTAATAATGTTATCAAAATTAAATTGAGATGGTTCTTGTCCAAACTTCTTAACTGGAAATCCACACTTTAGCGTAATTGCAAAATAAAACAGGAAGCCAGTTACCGCTAATTTGTTAACTGGGAAACACTTCAAAATAAAGCATTTTGAATTATTTTGCTGTTATTAAAGGTTCAAGAGAATGCATATTATTCCCTTTTTTGGTTATATCAGGTTGTGTTGGGTTCAGGTACAAGTGCAAGGTTTATGGCCTCCGTTGGTCCTCCGGTCAGGACCTTTATCAGTTATTTTGTTTATTATGTTCATTCATTTGTGTTTGAATCTTTCACTGTAAAATCATATTCCGTTGAGTATTTGAATTCGTGGTTTGGGGACACCCACAAAAACCACGAAAATTGGTTCCCCACGAATAAAAATGAATTCACAGTAATACATATTTCTCAAAATTCCTTCTTTTTAACCAGAAGACCTGGTAAAAATAAGTTTCTGGTTTTGTTTCCATGGCAACCAAATGCTCCTTTGTCCATTAAACCCAATTTCAGACATCTTTCCAAAGAAAATTTGGGCAGGGGTTCCCCTTATAACCTATGTAATACATATTTCTCAAAATTCCTCTTTTTAATCAGAAAACTCAATTTTTCTACAAGAAGATATGTTTTGGTTTTGTTTCCTTATAACGTATACATGCTCTTTTGTCAATTACATTCTATTTCAGACCCTTTCAAAAAAAATTTGGGCAGGGCTTTTTCATTTATAAGCTATGTAATACATATTTCTCAAAATTCCTTCTTTTTTATCAGAAAACCTGATTTAAAAAAAAGTTTCGGGTTTTGTTTTCATGGCAACACAATGCTCTTTTGTCCATTAAACCCAATTTGAGACATCTTTCAAAAGAAAATTTGGGCAAGGATTCCCCTTATATTATGTGATATGTATTGCTGTAATCAAAATATAATCATTAGCATAAACTATTATTTTCTAAAAAAATTCCAATTTTTGTTTGGTTTCCATGACAACTGAAATTATTTTTAAAGTTTAGATGCTGTGAAACCCTTTCTTACATCAAGAACACCTTTCCTATGGAGTTTCATGAAGCTAGTAATAAAAGTTTTGGAGATGCAGTGAGAAATAGGGTGAAAAATATCAAAAATTTCATTTTCCCATAGGATTAACATTGCAGACCCCATCCCTTTTGCAGCCTCCAAAATGTACCCTTAATAAACCCCCTTTTCAAAATTTTCAAAAATTTTTGTTTTAGGCACAACAAGATATATCGGGCCGACATCCTACAAAGTTTCAAAGTTTTATGTCAAATGGTCTAAGAGATCTGGTTCGGACAAGTTCATCCAGATGAGAATAAAGGAAGAAAGCGTTTGGGAGATTAATGAATAATAGACAAACGGACAAGAAACAATATGTCGTCCCGACTACGCCTGGTGTGACATAACTAGATTTGCAATTGAAAGCAATAGCTGATGTCGCCCCTGACAGCCAATTCGATGAAATCATCATGTCCACAGTGTCAAAATCAGCCTAGATATCAATTTTCGCCGAAAATTGAACAAAGTAGAAATTTCCACCTATTTTGGGGGCCATCTTGGAAATGGCAGTCGTTTTGAAAAAATTCTTCACGTTAATTCCTTTGCCTCATCTTACTAAATATTTTTTTGCAAAGTGTGAAGAAATTATGCAAAGCAGTTCTTGAGATAATGAATTCTCAATTTTTAACGTAAAATTGCAGCCATCTTAGAAATGGTGGCCATTTTGAAGAATTTTTCACCGCCATGCATAACTTCACATGATGGTGCAACTGTGTGCTAAGTATCAGGTGATTCTGTCTAGGTATCTCTGAGAACTCGCGTGGACAAAAATTATTGGAAGTAAATAATAAGAAAGCGTAATAATAATCACAAAGAAAGGAAATAATAACAATATGTCTCTCCGACTTCGTCTTGGGCGACATAATAATGAAGAAACAATAACAAAGAAATGGACCAAAAACAATATGTCTCCCCGACTTCCTCTGGAACGACATAAATACATGTAGATTTGGAAGAAAACGGAGAAAAAAGGAGAAAAAGACATGGATGTAGCGTTGCTCAGCAATTAGCAATGAATACCGCTCATGCCGGTGCTAGGGGCCGTCTTGAACTTGCTATGAGGTATGAGTAATGTTCATTGTTGAAGGCCTCAATGAGACTTCAAGATGAAGAACCACAATAAAAGCGTTTTTCCATTGCTGTGTTTTACCATGTATTTGTAGAGATTTTGTCTCATTTGAATTTACTCCATATCCCTCCATTGTTAATTGCAATTGCAAGCAATAGCTGATGTCGCCCCTGACATCAAATTCGATGATTGAATCTTGATCACAGTCTAGAAATCAATTTTCGTTGAAATCGGACAATGTTGAAATATATCCGCATTTTGCAGCCATCCTGAAAATGGCGACCATTTCGAAAATTTTTTCCATGGCATCTTTGTTTTACAGTGTCAGTATCTACTAAGAAATCAATTTTCACTGACATTGGACAAGATTAAATTTTTTACGTATTTTAGCAGCCATCTTAGAAATGGCGGCCATTTTGAAAATGTCTTTGCAAGGATTCCTTTCACTCATCCTATTGAACATTTCTTTATAAAATATGAAGAGTTTCTGCATAGCAGTTGAGGAGATATAGAATACTCATTTTTGAACGTAAAATGGCGGCCATCATGGAAATGGCAGAAGTTTTGGAAATTTTTCCAACGTCACGCACAACTGCAAATGTCGGTCCAACTGTATGCCAAGTATCAAGTGATTCGGCCCCGGAAGCTTAGACAAAAGGCCCGGACAAAATTCCGGGAAGTAAAATAATAATAAAGAAACAAAAATTGATTTGCAATTGCAAACAAAAGCTGATATCGCCCCAGACGTCCAAGTCAGTGATTCCACCTTGTTAGTAGTAACAAAATCTACCTAGAAATCATTTTTCATTAAAACCGGACAAGGTTGAAATTTTTTCGTATGCCGGCAGCCATCTTGAATATGGGTTACATTTTGAAAAAAAAATATTCATATGAATTCCTTCCTTTCATCATCTTAAACATTTTTGCAAAGAATGTAAAAATTCTGAAAAGCAGTTCCTCATATATAGAATCTTCATTATTTTAACATAAAATTGCCGCCATTTTGGATATGGCAGCCATTTTGCAAATTTTTTTCGCATCAATTCCTTCCTCATTTTTTTTTCAACATTTACACCAAATATAAACAAATTCTGCTTAGCAGTTCCTGATATATAAAATCGACAATATTGAAACGTAAAATGGCAGAGATCTTGGAAATGGCGGCTATTTTGAAAATTTTTGCTGGTGCCTGAACATCTCTCATAATGATCCAACTTTTTGCAAAGTATAAATGTAATCTGTCCAGGCATCTTTGAGAAAATACTCGGATAAAAATCATTGGAAGAAAATTAGGCAAAGAACAATATCAATACTAGATTTGCAATTGCAAGCAATAGCTGATGTCGCTCCGTGCAGCCAATTGGATGACTCCATCTTGTTTGCAGTGTCAAAATCAACATAGAAATCATTTTTCGTTGAACTCAGACAAGGTTGAAATTTTGCCGTATTTTGTTGGCCATCTTGGAAATGGGAGCCATTTTGAAAATTGTTGCCACTGCATCTTGTTCGTAGTGTCAACATCTGCCTACAAATCAATTATCGTTGAAATTCGATAAAATTGAAAAATTTTACGTATTTTGCCGGCCATCTTGGAAAAGACAGCCATTTCGAACTTTTCTATCACATTATATATCATCTAAGGGATCATTTGTACCAAATCTGAACAATTTTTGTAAAGAAGGCCCTGAAATATTGAGGAAAGTCACAATTTTTTCACGTATTTTTGCGGCCATTTTGAAGGAAAAAAAATTCACATGAATTCCTTCCTCTCATCTTATCGAACAATTATTCAAAATGTGATAAAGCAATTACCGAGATATTAAATCCTCAATTTTTTAATGAAAATTGTCGACCATCTTGAGAATGGCTGCCATTTTGAAAATTTTTGGCGGTGCATGCATACCTGCTCAATGGTGATCCAACTTTGTGCCAAGTATGAATGAATTCTGTCCAGGCATCTTTGAGAAAAAGGCGGACAAAAATCATTGGAAGAAAGAAAGAATAACTAGTATTAATTGTGTTTGGGTGCAAATACAAGAAGTCTCCCAAACGAACTCCCATATCAGAATTCAAAGGCTTTCGATGAGATCCAAAGATTCTGAGGAACCTTCCTGTTCAATTTATTCAATTCTGAACACTTTGGATTTCCCCGCCATTTTTCCGTTTCCATGGCAACGGGAATCAATTGAAGTCTTGGAGACCAGAAGCCAATTCTACAGATGTAAGGCAACCTTCCTATAAAATTTCATCCAATTCTTAGCACTTTGATTTTCCCGCCTTTTTCTACCATTTCATAGCACCAGCCGCCATTTTAAAGTCTTGGAGTCCATTAGCAAAATCTACAGATGTTAGGACAATTTAATTTTAATTTAATCAAATTCTGAGCACTTTGATTTTCCTGCCTTTTTAACATTTTCAAGGCACCCGTCGCCATTTTGAAGTCTTGGATACCAGAAGTCAATTTTACATATGTTAGACAACCTTCCTGTAAAACTTCATCCAATTCTGAGCACTTTTTTCTCGAATAATTCAATCCCTCTCCGTATCCGATTCTCTCTTTCGAGGGCTTGAACTCACCTAGTGCAAAAAACGCGTCAGACTGCTCTCCAGCTCAGACAGCCAATCAGATTGCTTTGTCCACTGAGATTGCGTAGCAGCAAATGTTTCTAGTATAATTAATACAATTGGGTGGTTTAGAGACTGTAAAATTATTAAACATGTAAAAATATAAATATGAAATATAAAATCGGCTTTAAATTTTGATATTGAAAAGATAATGAAAGGGATTTATAGCAAGAGGAAAAATCAGAAATTTACAATAAATTTCTAATGCTCAAAACACGACACGATTTGGCAGTCAAATTTTAATATTTATGTGGATTCGATCTGAAATAAAAGTTTTAAAATGTTGTACATTCACAAAGTCTAGACACGAAATGTTGTACAACTGGAATGCAATTTCATATTCCAAAAAAAAAATCTGCAAAGTAAAGAAAATTTACACCTAATATTGAACGATAAAAACTGAAATGTGTATTCAGTGTCCAAAATATTGAGTATAATAATTGTAAAACATAATACATCGACAAAGTCTACACGCGATGTTTTGTACAAATGAATTGTAAATTAATATTCCTCGCAAACTGTGAAACTAGAGTAAAATATTCAATTATTTAATTAAGATCTTGTCAAACTGTAATGTGTATTAAGTGTCACAGTTGACTGAATAAAGTCAGGTAAACCTCAAAACTATCTTTTTGTGAAATATTTGTTTTCAAAAATGCAGTTTTAAATTAATGAATATTATCAAGGACGTATATTTAAATATACGTCCTTTATATTATTGACAACAATAAATGGTTTTATTTTAATTAATATATCAAAAAATATTGCAATTCTATTTTTTTAATCTGCCTTAGTTGTAACCAGCACAAAAATGACATTAAACATGTGTTAATCCAGTTATCATAAAGTATCTGGTATGTTTATTGTAGACCTGCTATCAACAGGACACACTCAGCATATACATTTACATTTAATTATCGGAAAATTCAGACGATTTTATTCCCACAATTCATAGCGGTTTACCACACGCGTTTTGATAGTGTATGAATCCAGGCGTTAATGAAGCGATCGTAGTGAGTGGAATATAAGGAATGGATTATCCGGGTTAGAGCACTTTGATTTTCCCGCCTTTTTTACACCTGAAGTCAATTCTACACATGTAAGACAACATTCCTGTAAACTTTCATCAAATTCTGAGCACTTTGATTTTCCCGACTTTTTACCATTTCCATGGCACCGGGCGACATTTTGAAAATTCCAAGACTGAAATGCACATCTTGGGATGGAGTGCCATCATCCTGTGAAGTTTGGTTAAGATTGGATCTGTGGTGTCCGAGAAAACTGATGGACAATGTTGAGACGAAAATGGAAGAAAAAGAATAATAATAAGTGATGATTGTGTTTGGATGCAAACACAGAAGTCACCCAAACGACCCCCAAATAAGAATGCATGCATTTCTAGAAAATTCAATCCAATTTGGAATACTTTGAATTTTTTACCTTTAACCCGTGTTTCCATGGCAACGGTGGCCTTTTTGATAATTTTGAGATAAAAAAAAAATCATATCTTTGCATTTTAGATTACATTCCTGTAAATTTTCATATAATTTGGAGCACTTTTAATTTTCCCGCCGTTTTTCGTAACCATGGCAACGGTCACGACTTTGGAAATTCAGACACCATAATTCAATTCCACACATCGTGAATTACCTCCATGTCATTTTTCTTCCGAATCAGAGCACTTTTAATTTTCCCGCCTTTTTCCGTTTCCGTGGCAACGGTCGCCATTTTAGAAATTCTGACACCATAATTCAATTGCACACATCATATACAACCTCTGTGTCAATTTTCATCCAAATGAGAGCACTTTTAATTTTCCCGCTTTTTTTTCGGTTTCCATGGCAACGGTGACCATTTTGGAAATTCTGACACCATATTTCAGTTCCAGACATAATAGACAACCACTGTTTCAATTTTCATCCAAATCAGAGCACTTTTAATTTTCCCGCCTTTTTTACGTTTCCATGGCAACGGCGGCCATTTTGAATTTCCAAGACTTCATTGCACATCTAGGCATGGGTATCTTGCATGGGGTCAAGTTTCTCTAAGTTTGGTCCATCCATCTCCAAGAAAACGGTCGGACAAAGTTGATGCGGAGAAGAATAATAAAAAGAACTAGATTTGCAATTGCAAGCAATAGCTGTTGTCGCCCCTGGCAGCCAATTCGATGCTCCCATCTTGTTCGCAGCGTCAAAATCTACCTAGAAATAAATTTTTAATGAAATCGGACAACGTTGGAATTTTGACGTAATATGGCGGCCATTTTGAAAATTTTTTCACCGTTAGGCAGAACTTCACATGGTGGTTCAACTGTGTGCCAAGTATCAAGATACTGTTCAGGCATCTCTGAGAACTCGCCTGGACAAAATTATTGGAAGTAAAATAAAAATAAGAAACCGTAATAATAATAATAACAAGTGATGATTGTGTTTGGATGCAAACACAGAAGTCGCCCAAACTCCCCCATATAACAAGCCCTGCAGATTTCGACGTCCTCTTTAGTTTCATCCAATCTTAATTTTCCCGCCTTTTTCTCTTTCCACGGAAACCGCCGCCATTTTGAAAATTTGGACCCTCAAGACATGTTCGCCAAATCTTACACAACCTTCCTTTAAAATTTCATCAAATTCTGAGCACTTTTAATTTTCCCGCCTTTTTCCCGTTTCCATGGCAACGGCCGCCATTTTGAAAAATTTGACCCTCAAAACATGTTTGCCACTTCTTACACAACCTTCCTGTAAAATTTCATCCAATTCGGAGCACTTTTAATTTTCCCGCCTTTTTTTGTTTCCATGGCAACGGCGGCCATTTTGAAAATTCCGACACTTGAGTGCACCTCTCGGGGTGCGGGTCTACCTTCCTATGAAGTTTGGTGAAGGTTGGGCAAACGGTCTCCGAGAATTTGGTCGGACAAGATTACGGCAAGAAGAAGAAGAGGAATAATAATAATAAGTGATAATTGTGTTTGGATGCAAACACAGAAGTCGCCCAAACACCCCCATATTAGAAGTCCTGCAAATTTCGACATCATCTTTCGTTAGTTTCCTGCAACTTCGAGAACTTTTATTTCCCGCCTTTTCCCTGTTTCCATGGCAACGGCCGCCATTTTGAAAATTTGACCCTCAAAACATCTTTGCCATTTCTTACACAACCTTCCTGTAAAATTTCATTCAATTCTGAGCACTTTTAATTTTCCCGCCTTTTTTCCATTTCCATGGCAACGGCCGCCATTTTGAAAAATTTGAGCATCAAAACATGTTTTCCACTTCTTACACAACCTTCCTGTAAAATTTCATCCAATTCGGAGTACTTTGAATTTTCCCGCCTTTTTTTTGTTTCCATGGCAACGGCGGCAAATTTTCTGCCTTTTCCCCATTTCCATGGCAACGGCCACTCTTTTGATAAAAATTGACCATCAAAACATGTTAGCCACGTCTTACATATTCTTCCTGTAAAATTTCATTCAATTCTGAGCACTTTCAATTTTCCCGCCTTTTTCCCGTTTCCATGGCAACGGCCGCCATTTTGAAAAA